>CABFWO010003846.1:28327-55426 GCA_902155825.1 Timema genevievae | reverse complement strand
AGGGGGGGGGGGGTCAAAGGGTCAGTTGACCCCCCTGTGAAAGTTAGAAAATGAATACAAAAAACAAAATTAAAGTTCAAATTTTAGAAATAAAATACAATACAGATACATTATACAATTGTTTATCTTTTTACGCGCAGACGCATCTTAAGCCGGGTGCGTTATTCGTCCACGTTTAATCATTGTTCAATATAACTCACTAAAGTGTGGGAAAAAATATTAATTTTCGTGTATGGATATTTGTCGTGCATAGCGAGTAACGAACATTGTTCCGCAAAGAGACTGTAGACTACCAAACATAAAAGAAGACTAATAATCGCCCTAGAGCAGTTTGTCCACTAATACCGAATATAGAGCATGTGTGGACAGCAGGAGCGGTGGAACTGTGAGGGACTTTGCCCCTCCCTGGAATAAATTCCTCCCCTAGATATATTTCAAATCCTCTGATATTATCGATTATGAAGCTGAAGATGGCCTTAAATCAAACTCTAAATTACTTCTAGATGTATTCTATTGTCAAAAATTTGCAGGAGAGGACCACTTCAAATAACTACTAGACTAGAGCCATCTAACTAGCAGATAAAGTCAGGGGAGGAGAGTTCTAAGTAGCTTTCCAAGGTCATTCAAATTTCAAAAATATCTTGGGGAGGACAACTCCAAATAGTTTCCAGTTGCATGCCATTTTGAAGAATTTTAAATCGAAGACCACCCCAAATAGACTAGTTTCTGAAATAATTCAATTTTCAAAATTTTGTCGGTGGAAGACCATTTAAAAGATTATCTTCTAGAATCTAGAAGTATATAATTGTCGTAAAACATTAAGGTGTGGATTACTCTAAATAGCTTCGAGGGGCATCCAAACTTCAAAAATTTCAAGGCGAGGAACACATGAAATGGCTTATTAAAAAAATCCAATTAAAAAAAATTAAGGCGAAGACTAATCTTAGCTTCTAGAGTTAATCATTTTTCAAAATATTGTTGAAGGAGGGGCACTACAAATAGTTTCTAAAAACTAATTGATTTGAAAAAATTGGGGAGGATGACCACGGTTTAAAACATACATAAGATTAAATATGAATTAGAGATTATTAAACGGCTTTAAACAGAAATATAACATTGTAAAAAACTATTTTATTTATAATTATGACCCCCCTATGAAAATGATCTGGATCCGCCCCTGGATAGTGTGATATATATATAAGTATATTAGTAGGAGTGTTTTAATCACTCATCAGGAAACTACCCTTTACTGAATGTTTACCCAAAATCCAAGTATACCATGTTATTAGGGAGGTTAACTGCTCCCTTGATATCAATGTTAAACAAAATCGTTAGATAAAGTTTCGAAATATTTGCTACTAAATAAATCAATAATGAGGAAAATTTAGAGGGCTTGGGTCAAAATCAAAATAATTTTCCCAGCGTATAGCTCTAGAAAGTATAGGCACTAACTATCAATTTTGTCCAAAATCCATAAAGTCTTTTTGTATCTGTGGCCAAGTACAAACAAACAGACATAGAGAACTATAAAAATCAACGTCCTTGGGTTCGAACACACATCGTAACTATCCATCTTAATCTTGAGTTCAAAAGTATTCACACTTACAATACTTTTTTCTTAATATGAGAAAGTAAAAATCAAATTATTCAAAAATTATTTATCAATAAACTACTATTAAATGAAGGTGGATATAAAAAACAAGTAAACACTACTTTTGTTATAAACTTAACATACATACTACATATTTTGAACCAATTCTTTGGAACCATTTTTAAGTTTAAAATTTTAAAAATCAGTCATTAGTAAACTACCCATAACGAGATTTCACCTCCCAAAAATAGTATATAGTTTTGTCTGTCATGTCAAACATTACCAAGATATCAATTTGAAACCAAATCATTAAAGCCAATTTTAAATTATTCATTAAAAATCATTAGTAAACTAGTCATAATTTGAGGGCTAGGTGTCAAAATAAAAACTAAATATCAAGTTTAAGCAAGTTAATCCAAATTTCTATAACCGTGGCCAAGAACAGACAGACAGACAGAAAGACAAAATGTAAAGTTGCATCATAATGTTGAGGTCGAAAATTTTCACGAATAATACTCTCTCTTTAAATGAAAAAGTAAAAATTAAAGACACATGAGCAATATTATACTCTATGTCATCATTTGTATCAGCTCTATTATGGTGTATGAGGATATGTCGACTTTCTTATGCATGAAAATTGAATTTGACTTACATTTTATTTTGAATAACTCGTAAGTTATAAACATCAATTTCAAAGTTCTTGATTCGTTGCTCTTTATGAAAATCAAGCTATTACTTTAAACAATAATAGTTACATTAAAATATTATGTTCCATTTATTAGTACGTTTCACAGAAGGGTCGCTCGTATGTCAATTGAAACTAATATTTGTTGACTTTCACAAATATTGTTCAGTAGAGTATTAAAACTTGGCATCTGGATAAGAACCCGGGTCACCGCAGTTGTATCTTTCTAATAGCATAACATGTTGATGATCGATGAGTGATATGTGAGCCAGGATAGCTTAGTGGTAGATCCAAGAATATATTACCACCTTCAATAGGGAGTGATATGTGAGCCAGGATAGCTTAGTGGTAGATCCAAGAATATATTACCACCTTCAATAGGGAGTGATATGTGAGCCAGGATAGCTTAGTGGTAGATCCAAGAATATATTACCACCTTCAATAGAGAGTGATATGTGAGCCAGGATAGCTTAGTGGTAGATCCAGGGATATATTACCACCTTCAATAAGGAGTGATATATAAACAAGGGCTATGAACCACCTGTTTGACCCAAATAACATTTTATTATGTATATTTAAAGACTATTTATTTTAATAATATTTTAAACGTCATTTTAAAGGCAAAATTTGGTGAAAACAAAACAAAAAGTGGAAGTGTTTCATTTACCGCTATGAAATTTCACCAATGATAGATTTCAGCCCCAGAAGGAGTCAACCTCGGGACTGTCAACTCATCAAGTATACGCCTTATCGACTTAGATAAGGAGTCTTAATTCTATATTACTTATTAAATATGAGAATGAATAAGGTTTGTTTTAAAGTTCTAGAAATACGTTTTAGTAAGTTCCGAGGATTTGTGGTAATCCAGAGACAAGCGACGAACTGAGGTAGACTCTGACATAATTATACCCATCACACCCTACATCAGCACTGACTGGTTGAGGTGACAGGTCAACATGGCCACTTTGTCACAGAAAACACACTTTCGATTTCAGAAGGTTAAGTCATCAACAAGTCATCATGTCCAATATGATCGCTATCGTAGCTTTCTACAACTAAATGCTAAACGGGTCACTGATGTATGTTCAACGAATGGGATGGATGTTGAAATGTTAACACACTCGTAGTTAACCAATTTATACTGTACTAGAATGGCTCTATAGATGGGTTTTCTCTCGTATTTTCTCCTTCTGATAGAAACGTTAAATTGGGCCCTATTTCCCAATGGAATATCCCTGGTTTCCGTCGTATTGAAACAAAGATGTGCATTTTTGTCAGTAACCAAACCAGACTTAACCACCCAAATAACCTCATCATACGCCCCAAGATTTCGTTTTCAAGGAGCATTTTCATTAGACTATATAGATGGGGCCAATTACGGATAGCTTGGGTAATGGTGGAAACTAGTCTAATGCACGTGGAGGATGGTGGAAACCAGTCTAGCACGCATGGGGGATGGTGGAAACCAGTCTATCACGCGTGGGGGATGGTGGAAACCAGTCTAGCACGCGTGGGGGAAGTTTGAATCCAATATAGTGTGCGTGGGGGATGGTGGAAAACAGTCTAGCATGCGTGGGGGATGGTGGAAACCAGTCTAGCATGCATGGGGGATGGTGGAAACCAGTCTAGCATGCATGGGGGATGGTGGAAACCAGTCTAGCATGCGTGGGGGATGGTGGAAACCAGTCTAGTAGTCTAGCGTGCGTGGGGGATGGTGGAAACCAGTCTAGCGTGCGTGGGGGATGATGGAAACCAGTCTAATGAGCGTGGGGGATGGTGTAAACGAGTCTAGCACGCATGGGGGATGGTGGAAACCAGTCTAGCGCGCATGGGGGATGGTGGAAACCAGTCTAGCGTGCGTGGGGGATGATGGAAACCAGTCTAATGCGAGTGGAGGATGGTGGAAACCAGTCTAGCGCGCATGGGGGATGGTGTAAACCAGTCTAGCATGCATGGTGGACGGTGGAAACCAGTCTAGCATGCATGGGGGATGGTGGAAACCAGACTAGCACGCGTGGGAGATGGTGGAAACCAGTCTAGCACGCATGGGGGATGGTGGAAACCAGTCTAGCACGCATGGGGGATGGTGGAAACCAGTCTAGCGTGAATGGGGTTGGTGGAAACCAGTCTAGCATGCATGGGGGATGTTTGAATCCAGTCTAGTGAGCGTGGGGGATGGTGGAAACCAGTCTAGCATGCGTGGGGGATGGTGGAAACCAGTCTAGCACGCGTGGGGGATGGTGGAAACCAGTCTAGCACGCATGGGGGATGGTGGAAACCAGTCTAGCACGCATGGGGGATGGTGGAAACCAGTCTAGCACGCGTGGGGGATGGTGGAAACCAGTCTAGCACGCATGGGGGATGGTGGAAACCAGTCTAGCACGCATGGGGGATGGTGGAAACCAGTCTAGCACGCGTGGGGGATGGTGGAAACCAGTCTAGCACGCATGGGGGATGGTGGAAACCAGTCTAGCACGCATGGGGGATGGTGGAAACCAGTCTAGCACGCGTGGGGGATGGTGGAAACCAGTCTAGCACGCATGGGGGATGGTGGAAACCAGTCTAGCACGCATGGGGGATGGTGGAAACCAGTCTAGCACGCGTGGGGGATGGTGGAAACCAGTCTAGCACGCATGGGGGATGGTGGAAACCAGTCTAGCACGCATGGGGGATGGTGGAAACCAGTCTAGCACGCGTGGGGGATGGTGGAAACCAGTCTAGCACGCATGGGGGATGGTGGAAACCAGTCTAGCATGCGTGGGGGATGGTGGAAACCAGTCTAGCACGCATGGGGGATGGTGGAAACCAGTCTAGCACGCATGGGGGATGGTGGAAACCAGTCTAGCACGCATGGGGAATGGTGGAAACCAGTCTAGCACGCATAGGGGATGATGGAAACCAGTCTAACGAGCGTGGGGGATGGTGGAAACCAGTCTAGCACACATGGGGGATGGTGGAAACCAGTATTATTAACATTTCAATGTACACCTAATTATTACCTAGCCGTGGTAACTTAATCAACAATGATGACTTAAATAACACCCTTCAGGTGCCCAAGGACCTTTGATACAATACTTATTCCTTTCATGCGCGATAAAGTTGTGTGATCCACTCTAATGCACCTTTTATTAGCTAGAAAATCCTCCTTGGTGTTTCAAGTTTCCGAACTTCCCAAACCCTACCCCACCCCACTAATTTTTTGGATTGTTAGTAAAAAAATAACTAAAAAGTTTTTACCTTACACTTTTTTATCTTGCACAAAAATAAATGTAAAACGGATAGTGTAATGATTCCAAAAAATATTAAATATTAGTATGAAGCAGGCGTGGATTCAGGGGGGAGGGGGCTCAAAGCGTCAGTTGACCCCCCTGTGAAAGCTAGAAAATTAATACAAAAAAAAACCAAAATGAAAGTTCAAATTTTAGAAAGAAAATGCAATACAAATAAATTGTATACAATTTTTAATCTTTTGACGCCCAGACACCTCCTAAGCTGGGTCCACACGTTCGTTATTAATCTATGTTTATTCAATTTTCCATATGATTCAAGCAAGTGTGGAAAAATTATTTGACATGCATAGTGAGTAACGAGAATGGTTCCGCATAGAGATGTTAGACTACCACACATCAAAGAAGAGCAGTTCATCCATGAATACCAAACATAAAGTATGTGTGGATGGCAGATGCGGCGGAACTGTGGGGGACTCTGACCCTTTGGAAATAATTTGCTCCTCCTTGGAATAAATTCTCCTCCCCCCAGATATATTTTAAATCCTCTGTTATCATCGAATATGAAGCTGAAAGATAGCCTTAAGTCAAATTCCTAATGACTTATAGATGATCCTATTGTCATACATTTTCCGGAGAAGACCGCTTCAAATAAATACTAGCCGAGAGGCATCTAACTGGCACAAAAATTCAGGGGAGAAAAGCTCCAAATAGATTCAAATAACTACTAGACGAGAGGCATGTAACTGGCATAAAAAGTCAGGGGAGGAAAGCTCCATATAGCTTCAAATAACTACTAGACGAGAGGCATGTAACTGGCATAAAAAGTCAGGGGAGGAAAGCTCCATATAGCTTCAAATAACTACTAGATTAGAGGCATCTAACCGGCACAAAAAGTCTAAGGAGAAAAGTTCTAAATAGCTTCCAAGGTCATCCAAATTTAAAAAATGTCTAGGGGAGGACAACTCCAAATGGCTTCTAGATAAAAGTCATTTTGAATAATTTTCAGGCGAAGACCACCCAAATAGCTTAGTTTCTGAATAATTCAGTTTTCAAAATTTAGTCAGTGGAAGACTACTTCATAGATTATCTTCTAGAGATATCTAACTATTATAAAAATATAAGGTGACGATCACTCTAAATAACTTTAAGGGACATTCAAATTTCAAAAATTTCTGGGTGAGGAAAACTTTAAATGACCTATAAAATAATCAAATTTAAAAAAATCAATGTGAAGACTAATTTTAGCTACTAGAATGAACAATTTTTCAAAAAATTCTTGAAGGAGGGCCACTCCAAATGGTTTATAAAAACTATCTGGTTTTAAAAAATTGGGGAGGATGACCACGGTTTAAAATATACAGAAGATTAAATATGAATAGAAACTATTAAACGGCTTTAAACAGAAATGTAACATTATAAGTAACTAAGTTATTCATAATTATGACCCCCTATGATAATGATCTGGATCCGCCCCTGTTATGAAGACTGTTTTGTTTTCATCAGTTCTTGAATATTAATTTTCATGTTATGGAGCTCACCGCAAATACCTCAAGTCGACAAACGATGCTTAGTTCAGAGTTAACGTGGCCGCGATAATAGAGTAGGGTAAGGGAAGAAAAGAGTACTAGGAGAGGAAAGAGAGGAGTATTAGGAGAGGGAAGAGAGGAGTATTAGGAGAGGGAAGAGAGGAGTATCAGGGGAGGAAAGAGAGGAGCATTAGGGGAGGGAAGAAAGGAGTATTAGGAGAGGAAAGAGAGGAGTATTAGGGGATGGGAGAGAGGAGTATTGAGGGGTGAATCTTACGTACTTTGGAAAATGAGTAGAAATTAAAAGGTTCATCAATTATTAGATGCTTTTTAATGTTATTTACTAATTATTGTTCCACGTCCCCCTTGGAAGGACTTTACGTCCCCCAGGTTGAGAGCCACTGCTATATAGATTGATGTTTTGTTCCTGTCTCAAAATGGTGAAGTATTTAGTGACACTTTCTATGGTACCACGCAAAAACTAGCGCAATCTTCAAGGAAATTATGTGGCAATTCCTAAAAGTTCAATGCAGGAAGTGTCTAAAGCTACTGGTGTATCAATTGTTTCGATTCATAAGACATTAAAATTAAACAAGTTTCATCCGCATAAATGCAGGTACATTAAATATCAAGCGAAGATAATCCTGATAGGTGAGTACAGTTTTGCGAAGAAATGATCGAATGATTGAATGCGAATCCATTGTTATTAGAATGTATCTGCTTTTCTGAAGAGTGCACCTTTGTTTTAAATGGTTTTGTAAATAAACACAACTGTTGTTATTGGTGTGATCAAAATCCGCGTATTTATACTGATGGAAACACACAATGGAAAGAAAAAATAAACGGGTGGACAGGTATATTAGGTGATATGATTACTGGTCCAATATTTACTGACGTAAATTGAACAGGTGAAAAATACATGGAAATGCTGGAAGAACATATTCATCCTCTCATAGTGCACACCCTATACAATCGACTAGATAATCATGGAAACATGGAGCTTGATGAAGATCTTTTACATTCTCAGCAAGATGGAGTCCCCTCTCACAATACACTACTCATTCGTCAATGGTTAGACAACAGATTTAATGGTCAATGGATTGGCAGAAGAGGACCAATAGAGTGGCCTGCAAGGTCCCTGGATTTTGTTATGGGGACATTTAACGTATATTATTTATGGGACTAAACCAGCAAATATCGAAGAGTTAAAAAATATAATAACAAGGGCATGTATAACAATGGTATGTAGAAGTATTACAAAAGCAACCCTACGAAAAGTCAGAAGTGAATTCGAACATATACTATATCATTGTTTAGCGCAAAATGGAGAGCATTTAGAAAACCTCTTTTAAACTTAAAGTTTAAAAAGTGTATTTCTCAATAATTATATTACAAATATACATAAACGTGAACAAACACATGTGTGTGAGCACACATCACACAACCACTTGTACCTTCCCTAGCTTTGTTTGAATTGGCCAAATTATAAATCCCCGCCTGGTGCCGACAGCTCAAAAACTTGTGAGGCTCAATTCTCGTGATAACTTTTACTTTAAAAAGCTTAGCACCATCATTTTGAAAATGGCACAACGTGATCTACAGGAATATGAGTAGAATGGGTGATTAATGGGGGCAATTTGACCTTTGACTCCAGTTTGGCGACTGTGACGGGTGTCAACCACATATCCCGTTGGTCGACGGCGACGTCGATGAGGTCTTAAACATCATAAAGACGCGCCCAGCTAGGTACTAGATAGGCGACCCGTTTGAGTCCGGCATCTTGTTTCCCGGTGATGACAACCATACGGTCACCGCACATGCGTCTCAGAGAAATTTAAAGATTATTCAGACTAATCTTCTGAGGATGTTGCATGTTGCTGAAAACTTTGATATGACTAACTTGTAGTTGACCAGTTCTTGCCACTCTGTACGGTTAAACACCACACAATTTTCTCCGCATTTTTCTAGCTGGACATAGGGCGTAAAGTTGTTCTTGACACTCATGCTGATGGGAACTCGTTTGGCGTCGACTTCATCCAGCGGAAACAAAGTGTTGAAAATACTGGTGTTGGCGAACGGCTTCACCGGCTTTGCTTTACATGTGCAAACGTCTTGACCTTCCATCGCTTCGACGACTGTCACGGTTATGGACGGCACGGCGTCGGACCTTTATATTCATTGTAATCTAACTTAAAACTAGGACAGGTATAAAATACAGTCCACGGCAGTTAATTTATCACTATTAAAGCTTAAACCATCATTCTCATCCATGCCTAGAATCGAACCTTGGAACTTTGGCTCTACAAACAAATTATCATGCGCAATATAGGGTTTTCTCTTTCTTTTTAATAAACGTCTAAAGAAACAATATAGTTTCTAAGGTTAGTTATTATGTCGGTATAATTAAACACGTTGAAACACTATATTATTTTCGTTTTAAAATCATATACCCACAGCAGAGCGTCAAATTGATGGTTTCTAGATGTCAAAGCCATATGTTAGCTCGAAACTTTAACTAAGGATCTACAAGCAAAGTGGAATAATAGTGGTTTGGGGGAGAGAGAAAGAGCGAGAGAAAGCAAAGAAATCTTGTGTAATAATGTGTCTATTTCTAAGCAAGTTGCTATAGTATTGTTACTTGTAAATGGTACCATTTTATACAAATTTAGAATATGTTATTTAATAGTTAAAGAGTGGCATACTTACATATTAGACGGTCTATCACGTCCAATTCACCTCAAACATCAAGCACCCTACTAACACTCTCTCCATAGCATGCATCAGTGACCGGTGGGGCGGAGTTTGTCGCCATGGCAGACCGCTTCAAGGTATAGACCTCACCTCCACCTCGCTTTCAGCGCCCGGTTGCCGCACACACACTGCGGACGCTACGTCGTGTAGCCGCCCCCAATCCCTGAGCGGCGGTGTTTGTACCTCCGGGTCTACCCTCAGGCCATCGTCCAACCCGCATGGATCCCAGTAATCTGAAATTAAATAAATACATATGGATTACTATCGTGGAAAAAACCACTGTCAATGCTCTAAAATCTATAAAAGGACGCTAATTACCCATGGACCAGTTGTTATCCGCCAGGAAAATTCCGCCCTCGCTAAAAAACGCCAAAGGGTCCGGTCTATTGAGCGCTACCTGTTGAATGATGACTGCAGGCGCTAGGGGTGCATCTTCTTGACATTCTATCAGAGGAGGAAATACCTCTGTACACCAAAGACTTAATTAGCAAAAAGATACCATTAAACTATACAAAGCACTTTAAAACATACCTGAATTTATCCAAGTTTCCAGTGTGTCGAAACTTATTTTGATGTTTATTTAGCGCAATTATTAATTACAATGACCTAATGTAATGATTTCAAGGTATATTTATAGTCGCTTTAACGGGGTGTGCCACATGTAAAGGTATAGGCTTCTTATTGGTCCATAATATTGTTTCCTCATCGGTGATTGCCCGATTCATGTAAAACAGCTTGGATTTACCGTCACGCCGCAGTCATGCTCATGCGTTACCCCCTGGTGGCTAAGGGGCACAATATGCCGTGAAGGACCGCTATCCACCCTCTGCTGTCTTGTTTATTTTTTCCAACCACGCAAATGTGGGTATACATCTCGCCCTGTGACGTAAGGAGGTAGGGGGTTAAAATCCCAACTAGGGCTAATAGGTCAACAAAATAAATACTTTTATTTCGAATAAACGCTAATTACTTTATAATACAATAATGCTTGTAACATTTCACATTTCAACCCCAAGCCAATGCTGGTACACATCTCGCCCTGTGACGGAAGGAGGTAGGTTTTCAAATTCCTACTAGTGTTGGTAGGTCAGCAAAATAACTAGGGTTATTTAGAAATAATGCTAATTACTAATACAATAATGCTTGTAGCTTTTCGCATTTCAACCCAGCTCAAATGTCGGTACACTTCTAAATGTCAAACTCGGGGGGTTCGAATCCCTACTAGGGCTGATAGGCCCACAAGTGCTTATTACTTTATAAATACAATAATGCTTGTAGCTTTTCACAATTCAACCCCACGCAAATGCAGGTACATCCCTGTCAAATGATTAACAAACACTAATTTTGTTATTCTCGTGCCTGTCTCTTTAGACCGACATTTTAATTTCAACTCATTCGGACAAAGATATAAGGTTAGAATCCATGTTACTGTACATGGCGAACATGAAACACAACAAGATGTTTAACTAGGGTTTGTTTGTGAAAAATCGTCCCTTGAATGAGCGTTAATAGTCACATCTGAGCCGTGGCCTTCAGAGGGCTACAACCCGATGTGTCAAGATGACTTTCCTGTGGTAGTATTAAATCAAGGGTTGGGGCGGGTTAATGACTCATAGTAGTGTCATTGCTAACCGCTTTTAATATTTATGACTAAAATAAACCAGTTTAGGGTTAACGACTCTCGCTAAGGGTTCAATGGTACCCTCCAGGTCAGTTGCGATATCAAAGTTTCCCTTCCCAATGTGCCCTACCCCCGAGGGATTTGACACACGAGGAGGGGTGGTGGAGTGAGGGATAAAGGGAAAGGGGTCCTGCTGCAACAAGCCATTGCTGGCTGCTCACACTCTGCGCTAAACGGCCGTCGGGAGAGGATGCTCCCGCCCTCACGGGCATTGATCACCGGCAGGGGAGGATGTAGACCGTTTCCTGACGCAGCGGGACGCGTACCCGACGCCCGAGACTACACGCTCCCCTTACCAATAAATAAAATATACCCCCAAACAAATAAATCAAAAACACCCACACCAATTAAAAAACTCCCCAAAACCCTCACCCCTGGGACACATGGGGCAAAAAATCAAATGGGGTACAGATTAATAACCAATGGGGCACACATAAAATCAAATTAACACACATAAAAAACAAATTGGACAAAAATGGAGCAAAAAATCAAATGGGGCAAATTGGACGGGGTCAAAGGTCAAACTGACGCCATTAATCGCCCACACTACTAATATGTAATTAAAAATAGGGAGTCTCATTTTAAAAAACCAACGTGGCCTCACCGTCACCTTAGCTTGTTTTAAATCGGGTAGCGTAATGATTGCGCTGGCGGGTGGAAAATACCATAACGTACCAAAGTGCATAAGATAATAATTGTGCGTGTGTTCATGCAGAATATGTATACTATGTGTACTGATAAAATAAATGGCATGTAATAATAAAATTCAAACGTTATCTCACTGTAAGCATTGTTCGACCTATATTCTGATATACCATTTTACTTTGTTTTTAAGAAGCCCTTTTTTAAGTAAAACTATATATTCTATCTTTTCTCGTATCCATTTGATAGTTTTTGAACATGTTTTAGAAACGATTACAAACATATGTAGTTTTTCTCCTTCTCTTATACATGACATTAGTAGAATATGAAATGAGAATATGATGAATATTTGAAAAGCTGCTCTTGTCTTTCTCAGTGTGAAGGAGACACGCACATTGATAACACGACATTGTGACGAGCTTACAGTGTGACATGTTCCACTCTTGCACTCATTTCACACTAGATTACTGCTTGTGACTGGCTGTTTTTTACGATATATCGATACCACGCACCTTATTATTTATTTATTTGAGGTATTTAAAGTGCACTTCCTGAAATGATTGATTATACCAACACACGAGAATTTCTATAAGCGAGAACGAAAGATTCTACCAATTTCGCCGGGAAAGGTATTTTCACATGCCTTCTAGGGTTCTTTTACAAGCCACAATCAACACGGGGCCGACGGCTTTACCTTCCCTCCGAATAAAGCTGTGAAAATAATTTGTCGATCGCTCAAAAAAAAAATCGTTGACCCCAGTTGGGATTTGACCCACGAGCATCGTATCCTGAGTTGAGAACTTTACCCCTAAATCATCGAGGTTAATGATTTGACCATCTCAAGTATAGTATTCCAGTATATTGCGATGTTAAATGGCGTGGCCCTCTGTGTCCTTATTGGCAAAGTAGAATGTGCTCAAAGTATTTTTTCGAATGTTCTTACTAAAGTTAATTAAAGTGCACCTTTAGATCCGATCAATTCTATAGGCTCACGGTTCACAAGAACTTATAGTTCTAGAACAAACAAAGCACTTTGTCAACTGGTCGTTACTGTATCATGATCTAATAATAGATTGTACGACCATATAGATAATTGATAGATCTAACAGATGTGTATATTTAATATTTGAACCTCGAGCAGTGGTGTTGTACAGAGATATATCATGGCATGAAAAGAGGAATATTGCAATCTTTCCTCGACTTGTCCCACACTGGATTGTTTCAGGGCAGATGTTATACATAGCTCTCATAACTTGTCTCATCTCTCATCTCTCAATCTCTCACTTATATATAGATATGTGTTTGTATATTCGCGATAGCACATGTTGCTTATACTCTCAGGACGGACATTGTATATAGTTTTTACGGTTAAAAATGAATATTTATCCAAAGATGTTTTCTTGAACCATGAGATCAATACTAAGTTCTAATATTCATATGAATATATAATGTTATATTGAATATAGTATTTATTTGATTTCTGTCTCACTTGATAACAAAATCAACTGTACATCCAAATAGTAATAATTACAGTATACATTTAAATCTTAAATCCAAAGATAAATTATATTTGTGTTAGGTTTGTTATTTTTTATCCACAAAAGCAGGTAAATGTTGTTACTTTGACGTATAACAAATACACATAGGTAATGTCCCACACCTTTATTTGATTTGATCTTACATTTAGTCCTACACAAATTAATATTAAAATAGATAAAAGGACTTGTCCTATCAAAAGTTCAGTTAAGCCACAAAGTATCGAAGAAAATAATCATATGGCAAATATAATGTGTGTCAACAATATAACAAGACCAAGAAACTTTGAATAAGTTTTTCTACATGTATCTCTAGTCAGAGCCTTAGGCTGCTTGGGTGATGGTGTGGGTAGCTATAAAACCCAAAACCTAGAAATATGAAACTTTGCATTCTTATCATAAGAAACCTAAGAGTACGAATTAAAGTATGTTTTTGGTAATAAATAGAATTTTGTGAGCGTGACACACTTGACCGTTCGACCACGATTTTTATTAATTCACAAAAATAAAAAAACTTAAATATAGTATAGATTTACGTACAAGGGAAGTCTTAATGTGTGCAGCTTGAGCATTTTATCTCTATTGTTGTATTTAAATTGAGAGTATGATAACTTGCACCACGTAATGAGCCTTATGGATAGCTCAAATGCACAAAGAAAGGCAAAGCTTAGGGAAACATGAGAATGTATACACAGGTTTTTTATGTGTCTAGATATATTTATTGGCCAACACCCAAGACTGAGGGACGACTGGTGAAGGTAAATTTAAAGACAAGAAAAATAGCAATCTTAAGCTTGGAATAATATTGTGTAGTTAAAGAAAACTTAGGGCCTAAGATATACGGGTATGGCTACGCTTTAAGTCCAGTGATCAGACATTGAAGCCAAAAAGAGCTGTATATTAGCTGGCTTTCAATTCGGGGGAGCTGAATTGTATCCATTCTGAATGGTATTCATTCAGACATTTCTTAAACAAGCACCACAAATAAAATGTATGATTGGTATCCATTCTCATAATATCCACAAAATCCTGAATGGTCTCCATTAAGACAGTTTTCAAATAAACGACTTTAACAAAAATTCTGATTTGTATCCACTGTAATTATTTGCATTATATCCACAAAATCCTGAATTGTATCCAATCTGAATGGTTTCCATTCAGATATTTTTGAACAAGCACTACAAATAAAAAGTCTGATTTGCATCCATTCTCATAATATCCACAAAATTCTGAATAGTATCCATTTAATTGCGGTACCACCTGTCTGATAGATGGCAGCATCAGAAACTTTCCTTAACTCATTTCGTGCTTACTAAAGAGCAGCACAATATTCATGCTATAGATAATAACGTTTTTCTGCGATTGATGAGAGTTTTGTTGATTTGTTTGGATTATTTATAATTTATTTTATAATATTAATTGGGTTATCATTGGAGATTTGTTTTGCCTCTGTGTATAGGAATGGCAAAAAATTTAATTGTCTTATGATGACAAAGTAAAACAAGGAATCCTGCTCTCTTTTTATACCTACTATTATATAAAATAATAAGTCTTTAACTTATATGCTTACTGGTACATAATCACCTTTAACCATAGTCTAAATAATTCCTTTCAAATCGCAAGATGAATTATATTATTTAACAGCTAAAAACAAATCCGCGACTGTTTCACTTTGAAAACTATTAGTATTATTCGCACGGGAGAAAATAGCCCACCTCAATAAGGTTAACAGTGATCCACCACATGAAAGACTTGTCAACCCCCAAAATAATATTTCACGATCCGAAACTGTCTCACTTTGACGATTCTTAGTATTATTTGAATGGGAGAAAATAACCCATCGCAATAAGGTTAACAGTGATTCTCCTCTTGAAATAATTGTCAACCCCCAAAATCATATTCCACGATCCGCCACTGTCTCGCTTTGACAATTCTTAGTATTATTTGCATGGTAGAAAATAACCCACCTCAATAAGGTTAACAGTTATTCACCTCATGAAATACTTGTTCAACACCCAAAATAATATTTCCCGAACCGCCACTGTCTCACTTTGACAATTCTTAGTATTATTGGCATGGTAGAAAATAACCCACCAAAATAAGGTTAACAGTGATCCACCTCATGAAAGAGTTGTCAACCCCCAAAAGTAATCTGACCCCATCCACTACTGATCAATGCTATTCTTATGGGAGAAAGTGGTCCACCTCATTGAAGTGAGGTGGATCAATGTTAACCTTATGGGAGAAAGTGATCCACCTCATTGAAGGAGGTGGATCAATGTTAACCTTATGGGAGAAAGTGGGTTAAAACTCTCATTTCAACCACTACTGCTAGAACCCCACTCCCCCAATAAATATAAACGAGATTTTAATCTCAACTTCACTGTCACCAAAAAATTTAATCAATTCCTACATTTTAGTTTTCTATGATATTATATCCAGATGATAAAATACGTTTTAGTCCATATTAAAATATATATTCACTAGAGTAACTTGTTATAAATAATTTTATACTCATCTATAACGACGATAATACACCCTTGCTTTGAAAAAAAAAATCAGAATGCTAACAATATTACCTTCCACCGGGGTAATTCAGGAGGGGGTGGATAGGTACTTATTTTACGCCACTCTATCACAATTGATCACTAGTAACATATTTTTTTAAAGTTGATTTTTTTTAACCTCTTCAAGACCCTTAAAGATCCCGTAACTTGTCGGAGCAAAGATTTAAACTTAACGCGTAGTTACTACCCGAGAAAACAAAAGAACACTAAAAAAACTTTGATGTATTCTCACTTTTATAAAATCATGAGCTTACTGTATTTTATTTTATCGACTAGTTCTTAATAATCTCAATTATTCACCTCTAAATAGATAATTTTACAATTTTAAAACTTTGCAGTCCATACAAAAATGTTATAAAAATTACGTGCTCTACAAAAAAGTGGTGCCTTAAAAAAACGTTAGGGTTTATGGTCTATAAATTCCTAAAGCTGAGGGAAACCAACACAAAATTAGTCATATTTTGTTTATGAATTTTCTTAGATTATAATTTAAAACAAGGCCTTTACAACGATTTAATATACAGATAGTGATTAAAACCTCTCCTACAACGATTTAATATACAGATAGGATTAAAACCTCTCCTACAACGATTTAATATACAGATAGGATTAAAATCTCTCCCAATTAATTTGAATGAGATTTGAACTTCGACCTCACTGTTTCTGAAAAACGTAAAATGTACTTTAGTTTTCTATGTATTGATTTGTCTTCACTAAACAATATACATGTACTAAAGTAACTAACACCCTATACATAAGTTGATAATCATTTTCTAATGAGTCTTATTGTGAAACAAGTATATTTGGTTCGATTCCCTTTACATTCAATAAAATTATCATTAATAAAAGTGCGAATTTCCTATCATAGTAATGGTTTGACTGCTGGAGGTCTCGTTGTGAATGTTATAAAAGTAAGCTAGTTTGTCATTCATGCGCTGATATAATTAGTCGATAAATAGATAAGTTGAAAAAGCGCATTTAAGATATGATATAAAATACCTTCAATTAGTTTTTATTTTCATAAAGAGTAAATTCCCATACTACAACGATTCAGTGAAGCCAGTCAAGCTTATCCAAGTCACTGTATTACTGGATACCTGAGTTAACTCCCTCCTCCCCCTTCCTAAAGCCTCGTTTATATTGTAACACAACATGTTGGCCAACACGATCCCAACAAGTTGTGTTAAGGCGCGTCCACACTATGCCGCGGTTGGCCGTTGGCACTGCCAGGTTGGCAAAGCCAAAGTGGCAAAGCCGACTGCTGGCCTGCCATCTACATCTAGTTGGCATTTAGTCGTACAATGTCTGCCGAGGAGGATTTACTTGTTGCTTCGGCTGCGTTCATAATCATTGAAAATTATGAAAAAATACGCAAACGGAGCAAACGACGGCTTTGGTTGCGTCCAAGCTTTCAAAGTAGAGCACAATACGGAACTAGTGACTAAATTAAGGATTTATTATTGGATGACGTAGACGAATTGAATCTCGAGTACAGATGTGGATGTGGTTTCAAAAACTTTTTTCGTATGTAAAGTAGTGACTTTGAAGTTCTTCTGAATAAGATAGCTCGTATCAACAAGAAGGAAGACACACCCTTCAGAAGATCTATTCCTCCAGAGGAACGTCTTGCAGTTACTATGCGATTCTTAGCGACGGGAGATTCTTACCACTCGTTAAGTTACACGTTCAAGATTTCGAAGCAAATAATTTCAAACATCATCCCGATTGTTTGTGATGCAATTGTCAGCGTTTTACAGGATTACATCAAGGTAGGGAAAAACAAGATCTATTACAAATGAAAAATGTATTTAGTAAACATGTGGCTCAACAACAACAAAAATAAAAGAAAAGTCTTAAACTCAAATTACAATTTTGAAGAGATGAGGTGGGAACTAGATTACCATCAAAATATTGTTCATAGAGTCACTGTCCGTTAGCGAATGGGCAGACGGCTTGGGGCTTATTAGAGATTGTGGAGAGGGCGTTTTCATTCGTCCGGAATAAGACGGCTGCTCAAAATGTTGGTTTGAATTGGGACATACAGGTGCCATAGGGACAGAAAATTGTTGCTGTATATAGTTCGGTATCGGGTAAAAAGGCTGTGAGTAAGTTGCGCTCAATGGGTTGCCGTTGTCATACTTACCCATTTCAGCTTCAAAGAGAACATACCTAATTAGGTGTTTTACTATTGTTTGTGCATTTGACGATGGAAGGTCTCTAATACGCAGTCTAACTTGATCTCCAAAAGACTTGTACTGGTCTGTCACTGTTGCATTACGTCCTTGAATCTCTCTCATAATGGAAAGAGCTTCTTCTGTAGCTGAAGTATTTTGTTTCTTTTGCGAGCCTGGACGAGCAGAGGGTGACTTTGGCAACCTTTTATTTCGGTTTTCCCCGCTTTCAGATGCATCTTTACTAGCCACTTGGTCCTGGTCTACATTCTGAGTCTCGTCTTCAATAATATCTTCATTCACAATTTTATTCAGATCCTAAAAAACCAAGAAAGATTTGTGATTAGATAGGGAGGTAACAGGTACTTACTGTAAATTTAAGAAAACTGCAAGATTGTTATTAATTTGTTTCAGATGCCACAAAATGAAGCTGAGTGGAACGTTATTGCAAAGGAGTTCAATGATAAGTGGAATTTCCCAAACTGTGTTGGAGCCTTTGATGGGAAGCATATTACTTTGAAATCACCAATTAATAGTGGTACCGAATATTTTAACTACAAGGGGTTATTTAGTATAGTCCTCTTTGTGGTGGTAGATTCAAACTACAACTTCATTTATGCAAATGTTGGTTGCCAAGGAAGGATATCAGACAGAGGTGTGTTTAGTCCAACAACATTCAAAGAATGCCTTAAGAATAACACAATGCATCGCCCTTCCCCTAGTGCACTTCCTGGAAGAAGCAATACAACACCGTTTGTTTTGGTGGCAGATGATGCTTTTCCTTTGTCAAAAAGCATTATGAAACCATTTCCAGGAGCTCAAATAAAGGGTTCCAAACAAAGAGTGTTCAACTATCGGTTAAGCATAGCACGTAGAGTGTCTGAGAATGCATTCGGGATAATATTCTCTGTGTACCGCATACTACGGATACCTATGCTATTACAACCAGAGTGGGCTAAGAACGTATTGATGGCAGTACTTTATCTGCACAATTACTTAAGGAAAAGTAACTCCAAATCAATATACAATCCCCCCAGGACATTTGACTCTGAGTGCTCGACCACAGGTGAGGTCAATCCAGGAGTTTGGAAACAATCGCCTTCAAATCAAGAATTGGTTAACATTCCCAGGACTTCAAGAAGATAGCACTGATGAAGTACAAGCCGTTAGAAATGGATGTGTAGAGTTTTATACTTCCCCGGCTGGAATAGTACCTTTTCAACACGACAAGTGATAAGCCCAAAACTGTGTGTATTGTATATTAATTCCTAATAAAAATTACAAATTACTGTGTGGATTAATTACTTTTATATATTTACCTGCGTGATTGTATCCGTCATTCCTTTTGGTTGATTTCGATCGTTGAGAAAGAGCATGTTGTTGTAGCAGAACCATTTACTTTTGTACACATCATCACTTCCCACACCAGACTTACTTGACTCTTTCTACTTTTTTATTTCTCGTAAAAAATGACACACCAGGTTCTTAATTTTTCTTTCAACTTCCTCTTTATCTACATCAAAGCTAACAGCGATTTCTAGCAGAGCGTCCAGTTTTTTATTCCTGTCTTTGTACTCTTTCAAACGACAGTCCCATAGAACAGGACGATCTCGGTATAGGTTAATCAAATCACACACTTTAGCGTTTGTCCACTCCATGAACGAATACGGCGCTGTCCAAGACACAACTGAACCCGCTTGGAGCCAGCGGTTGGCACGTCCCCACTCCCCGCTCTCATCGGCTTTCTTTGTAGTAGACCGACACTCGAGCGATTTTCGTTGGCACACCGTTGGCTCGGCGGCACATGCCAGCGGCCACGTCAACATAGTAGTGGCTTAGCCAACCTGGCAGTGCCAACGGCCAACCGCGGCATAGTGTGGACGCGCCTTTACAATATAAACGCATTTCCATCTTGTTGTGGATGTTGGCCAACATTTTGGTGTTGGGAGAGCTGGTCAGAGCCAACAAGTTGTGTTGGGTTGTGTCGGTTTATTTGTTGGAGATAATAAACGACCAACACAACATGTTGGCCGAGTTGGGAGGTTCTGCGAACATTTAAAATCGTTGCCACGGGTGTAATTTAATAGCACAAAAGCTGAATTTCGGGCACATATGAGCACAAACGCAGCACTAACGAATGGAATTAGAAAATTTTGATTTCGAAAATGTGGTGGGCCAGCTTGAACATCAAGCTGGCCCGCCACATTAAAATAGTTGCCACGGGCGTAATTTAATAGCACAAAAGCTGAATTTCGGGCACATATGAGCACAAACGCAGCACTAACGAATGGCATAAGAAAATTTTTATTTCGAAAATGTGGTGGGCCAACTTGAACATCAAGCTGGCCCGCCACACTAAAATCGTTGCCACGCGCGTAATTTAATAGTAAAAAAGCTGAACTTTGGGCAAATATTAGCACAAATGGAGCACAAAAAACTGACAAAATCAAGATATGATGTTTTAAAAAATGTGGTGGGCCAGCTTGAAATCAAGTTGGCCAGCTACATTAAACTCGTTATAATTTGAGTAATTAAATAGTACAAACGCTGTGCTTCGGGCACATATGAGCACAAACGTAGAACAAAGGACTGTAGTAATTTCAATTCATTTGGAGAAAGTGGCGGGCCAACTTGATGTACGTGATTTAGAGGGAGACAAGCCTGGCTTCCCCCACTCTTCAACTCCAAAACTGTTCTTCACCTCTGTCATGCACAGCGTCATAATCTTCAACATTCCGTTCTACCTGGAATCGACAGTAAGGGCTCTTTAATGCACGCGGTTGTGGTCGCGGTTGTTGGGCCGCTGCGTAACTGCATTGAGTTAAATGAGTCAATGTATACACACACGTGGTAGCGCTAAACCTTCCACCGCGTTTTGTAATTCCAGCTGCTGGTAGTTAAAAGTCCACAGCGTTCGAGTGGTTTCTAAATACATTGAATGTAATGATACCTTTCATACAAGCGGTAGTGGTCTGCCGTCAGCTTGCATGGTTGCCAACTGAACGGCACAAACTTCAGTGGTGCCTTCCCGTCAGTTTACTGGCTGTTATTTACGTGTGAGATTGTGTTGTGTTTGAATATGGAAGAATTCAACACTGAACGTTTCATCGATGAGGTTAGAGGAAGACCAAGTATATGGAACTCAGAACTCGGAACTGAGGCTTTTTGCTAGGCTTGGTATCACTGCGCACTTAAATATTTCGCCTATAGTGGTAGCGTTTGAAAAACGCATGCTATAATTGGTACTAGAGGATCCGCCGTGGCTACTACCACGTGTATAAAAGAGGCCTAAGGTATAGAACACCACTAGTTTAAAAAATAATACCCCCCCCCCTCCCCAGCAACTGGTCTGGTAAGCATTTTGTCATGCTAACAGTTTTAACGCTTTATAACCATCAATTATTCGTTGATATAATGATTGCCAACTAAAAGATCTCTCATCAATGTCTTATTGTTAAGGTGAATAATGGGGGAAAATAGCTCACAATTAATTAAACCACACTAATTTAAGAATACACACAATCAGTGAATAACTAAACTAAAATATAAATTTACAATGAATGCTGACAAATCATATCATTACATTATTTTTACTTCCCCCCGAATTCAATATGAAAATAAATCATATGTTTTCTAATGAGTTAATCTCCGCATTTTTTTAAATTTTAATGCTAAAGGTTGAAAAATACGTAGTGTATGACCTAAAAATCAATTATTCTTTTTGTTTTGTTTGTATGAGTTAGTTTTATTTAATATAAAAAAAAATTAACATGTAGTAACAGGAAACATTATGAACAAAACAGTAAACACCATCCCCGTAGGGCTCTCGGATTTTAACAATACATTGAACAATTAAACAAGGTTATTCTTTTTAAATCTTTTACTGTATGCCTATAAGTACCCTAAATTTTTACTTTTCGCATATTATTTATACATGTATTAAAAACAGATGTAAATATTACAGGTTTCATAGAATGCGTAAATAAACATGCAAACATAATAATTATAAATACACAAATCGTATGTTTTCCGTTAAAATGCTAAAATACATATTACAATGTGACTTATTTTTTCAGACATAAACAAAAATAAAAGTCCTCTATAAATGGTTTCATTTACAGTTATTTGATTGATCTTACCCTATGCTGCCCTCTGTTATTCATGTGCTGTACTAAGTATACATCAAATTTTGTCGCTTGTAATGTCATCTAGCAGTCCTATGACAAACTAAATTTCATTTCTAACATTTCCACTTTACTCTTTCTTTATGAGCATAAGCATTAAAACTTAAAGTCCTTCACTTAGAGATACAATTAAGGATTTTCATTTGGGCTGTTTGTGTCTAAAGTATCGGAAGAGAGTCTCTTCCTAGGAGGTACAATTCAGTCACCGACAACATTCAATGTAAACATGTTTAATATGTTGCAACCTTCATGGGCTCTATATTATATATTGTGAATTGCCACCCGTCCCTTAACGATCTTGTCTCGCTTAACTCGTTTTGTAGTTAGTTCTTTGATACAATCAAGGTATCTTGCCTTTCTTGTTCCTTACTTGTCTACAGTCTAATAACTTATTTCGGGGTGCCCTTTTTTTTTTGTTTGGGTGCTTTAATTTTGATTTTATCCGAGTATATTTTTAATTCTTTCTAGTAATTTTATTCATTTCACAGCCGATCTTATAACTATCGGATGAATTTCGCTATCGGGAGGTTAAAGTTATCGGACACTTTAATATTTCAAGCGCATTATGAACTAAGTTTATCTGCCGGATAGCTATCGATAAGATAAATATATTTTCACGTAGACCAATCAGGGTTGGTACTGTGTTTGGCCTCAATCCTCGGCCTGCCTACGATCCAACATGGCGGAATATTTCCCTATGCTGTTGCCTAAGTTTAACGAAATAATTGAAACTATTAATTAAATCGAAGAAATAGAAGAGTAATAACTAACTCGTCGTACAAATATATGTCCAGTATTGTATTACTGTGTACAGGGATAAAGATGTATAGTGAGGTGCTACGCGCTGGTAAAATTAACATTTCAGTTCAAATGGAGGCAAAAGTTTATTTTTTGTGTCTTCTTGAAGGTTGGGGTCGGTACTATATTTTTGGTCCGAGTGTACTATGAATAACCCCTATGGAGGTACCTGGATGCCCGGGCCCATTGTGCGATAATTGTGTAAAGTTCAAAATGCCCTAGCTTTTTAATGGATCGTCCGATCTGAATGTTTTTTGTACCAAGAGTTTTTTATGTGGTATAACATCATAACCTATATATATATATATATTCTGTAAATACAGTTCAATATTAGAATGTCGTAATCATTAATTAATCAAAAACCTGTTATTTACAGAGACTTTTCACTATTTATTTAGCAACATTTTCATTTATAATGACACATGTTAAAGGTATAGTAAGCAGTTTACATGGTACTACAGTTTTGGTTTCATTTATGACCTTTATACCTTGAATATAATAAAGCATAACATGAACAAGTAATAAATAAATGAATATATGAATAAGTTTAGAAAGAGCAGAAAAAAGCTAAAAGTAACTAATTATTATTGAGATAATTCTATCTTTTTTTACCAGTTTAGCTAATAATTGAATTTTCATTTGCACAAACGTGTGCATTTCAATTCAGCCTTCATGCATTTATAGGCTGAACATATCTTTGTGCAAGCACATTTTACATTGAGGTGTAAAACATCCTTGGCAAGGACAACGTTGTCCATATAGGAAAGAGCTTGCCTTCTTTCTCCATCTATCCATGATTTGTGGGGTTCTCAACAGGTGTCAATGGTTCATGAGCTGTATTCCAGATTCTCACTTGGTTCATACTCCTTTTCAGATGCTGGTCAAATGCATCACTTGTAGGGGTGTTCTCTCCACATCTTAGTCTTACGGCAGAACAGCTGCATTTGAATGAGGTCAATGTTATAGTTTTCTGAGTAAAGACTACAGGCGAATTGTATAGCTACATCCCTCAACTTTGCTGATATATGAAACGGGTGATAGTGGTAGTTGAAAATTCTTCCATGAGCGATGGAATTTGATCTTTCGTATTTAAGAAGAATCTTTTACCCTTGAATTTGAAAGAAGTGCTGTTTGATCCAGTGAATGCATGAAAGAGAGCCATGGCATTACAAGTTGTTTCGTCTAAGCTTGCTGCTATGATATTGGGAGAGATAATTTTTGTCATTTTCCCAGCTTTGAATGGAACCCAGATATTTGCCAAAGGATTCACTCAAAGGAATAACTCAAAAATATTACAACAACATCTGTGTCCCCAGTATATACCATCGCAAGTGTTGAATCTTTGAGGGGTGAAGAATATGACCAAAGGCACGAGTGTCTGCCTATCCATTATGGCATGGTCCCATAGGAGAACAATGTCCTGCAGAAAGGACTTGATCACCTATTGTGATATAGACTAATTTTCCATCTGGAAAGACTACTTACCTAAGTTCTGTTGACAAGAATGAGAACAGTTCCTTATTGTTTACGTCATCTATCAAAAAATAATGCCATTTTCCTGGGACTTTGTCAAGACGAAAGACACGTTGTCTTGTACCAATTCCCCTTTTTTCCCTTGTTGACCCTTTGATAGTCAACGCACGATACTGATTCCATATAACATCCACTCTTTCTGCTCTTTGTAAGTCATTCTTTATCCTTGGCAAGAAAACCTTGATGAAATAATCATAGATTGTCATGCCTTCGAAGCTTGTACCAGGAAAAGAGTGAATCAGTGCACCACCATCAATAACAATGCCTCCATATACATCAGGTGCTACCAACTCTTCATCAACAATATGTCTAGAGGTTACACTAGCTTCCATTATGCATGGCAATAAATGTTACTTGCAACAGGACCTGCGGTGTGTCATGGTGATTCCTCCACTACCTGCAATGTGGTGTGGTGACTATTCCACTAACTGCGGTGTGTCATGATGACTCCTCCACTACCTGCAATGTGGTGTGGTGACTATTCCACTAACTGCGGTGTGTCATGGTGACTCCTCCACTACCTGCATTGTGTCGTGGTGACTCCTCTACTACCTGCATTGTGTCGTGGTGACTCCTCTACTACTTGCATTGTGTCATGGTGACTCCTCCACTACCTGCATTGTGTCATGGTGACTCCTCCACTACCTGCATTGTGTCGTGGTGACTACTCCACTACCTGCATTGTGTCGTGGTGACTACACCACTACCTGCATTGTGTTATGGTGAATACTCCACTACCTGCAGTGTGATGTGGTGACTCCTCTACTACCTGCATTGTGTCGTGGTGACTACTCCACTACCTGCATGGTGTCGTGGTGACTACACCACTACCTGCATTGTGTTCATGGTGACTACTCCACTACCTGCAATGTGATGTGGTGACTCATCTACTACCTGCATTGTGTCGTGGTGACTATTCCACTAACTGTGGTGTGTCATGGTGACTCCTACACTACCTGCAATGTGGTGTGGTGACTCCTACACTACCTGTATTGTGATGTGGTGACTCCTCCACTACCTGCAGTGTGATGTGGTGACTCCTCCACTACCTGCAATGTGGTGTGGTGACTCCTCTACTACCTGATATCCTCCTAGATATGGACATATATAGGTACTCTAATGGGACTCTAGTAGGCTAGGGATATTTTAGATTAAATGTACTTTAATTTGCATGAAGGGAAGGGGTAAAACCAATTAAGATAAACCACATTCAGCGCATCGGCTGGTTAACTGCACTAGATGAGCTTGACGTCCAACCCGCTTGTCCACTGGTGCGGGCGAACCTCTTTGGAAATAATCTACAGTATTTTTTAACTAAACTGTATCTTTAGATGTTGTTAATTTTATAAGACTTCAATAATCTCGTGGCTTAGGAATTGAAGATGAATCCAACATTATAAGTATTACTAATAATATATCTTGGAGGGGATCACCCCAGAACCTCGCTGGTACCTCCCTCTAGCCTGTGGACACACAATAATATATCTTGGAGGGGATCCCCCCCAGAACCTCGCTGGTACCTCCCTCTAGCCTGTGGATGTACAATAATATATCTTGAAGGGGATCCCCCAGAACCTCGCTGGTACCTCCCTCTAGCCTGTGGATATACAATAATATATCTTGGAGGGGATCCCCCAGACCTCGCTGGTACCTCCCTCTAGCCTGTGGACACACAATAATGCTAGTCCGTCCCATTGTGTTCATTATACATCACTGAGTGTCATTATGAACCTCCTTGTTTTATTTCAAAACCCCTTTGCTAAAACTTGAGCTCATTCACTTATTATTTTTATGTGAAAATGATAACACTAATGGCCGTTAAGAAGATTATTCCTAAGCTTAGGATTGCGTGACACTATTGTTGTGTTGAATGAAAAACAAAAACTCGACACGTTTTACAAAAGAAGATATTGCCTTCTCGATGTATCGTCGGGAGGGTAAATGTGAGTATTCAATATTCATAAGCTGGTAACATGTATTATGGCGCCTGTGATGATGTGTTCAGGCTAGAATCAGGGGTGGACAACATTTTTTATAACGTGCCACTATTTGTGTTAAGAGTCCTTGGTGTGCCACTCTACCCCAAAACCTTTAACCTAACTTTACCTCAGTACCCACAACATCTTTAGAAAAATATAACCAACAATAAATAAGACCCATTTAAAAATTGATAATGTAGTACTGTAATATTTTATATATATATAT
>CABFWO010003846.1:0-28112 GCA_902155825.1 Timema genevievae | reverse complement strand
TATATAATTTATTGCTGATTGTATTAGGAGTTTTGGGTTATATCTGTGTTTCTCTGAAAAAATATCAGAAAAAAAATCAGCAAAACCCTATGTAAGATATTTAACTTATAAAGAAGAATTGCATGTTTCAAGAATATTCATTCCAAAAATAATCC
Organism: Timema genevievae; assembly: GCA_902155825.1. Taxonomy (NCBI): domain Eukaryota; kingdom Metazoa; phylum Arthropoda; class Insecta; order Phasmatodea; family Timematidae; genus Timema; species Timema genevievae. The sequence goes on along the minus strand of CABFWO010003846.1, from coordinate 27,957 downwards.
ACAGCTACTGTTCGCCGTTCTCACACTGCAATTCTATGATTATGTTATATTAATATTAGATAGTTAATAAAAACAGAATTAATAAGAAAACTAAATACTAGTAAAAATCACAACCATTTTTAATAATAAAAGAAAAATATTTCAGCTTTCAGTGAAGTTTCCGGATTGCTATAGCGTTAACGAGTTCATTAATATTTGAATTTGTTTTGGAAAAAGTAAGAAAAATCAGGTTTTTTAAACGCTTATCAATGAGAACTGAACGGTATTTATTTTTGACCAAGTTCATAAGTGAGAATGTTTGCTCACATATGTACGTAGAACTAAACCTGCAACAGTATCTCAAGGGCAGGTTTCTTAATGTGAGATACTGACACGAGGGAAGACATTTCTAGAAGATGGAAAATTCTTGGCTGGATGGATTCCCAAGTACCTCCCTATACTTGCTGTGAATTGCAGCGATATTTTGAATATCAAGAATTTAAATTTTCCTCCATAAAAATTGAAAAATAGTTCGTGAAAAGTTGAACATTTGTCTTTTCATCCTGAAAGTCTGAACACTTAGTTTCAAAAGAGTGTTTCTAATCGGAAATAACATATTTGTATTTATCAAAGCCTGGAAGCCCACTACATTCAGTACTGGAAAGTGTTTTAATTCGAGGAAAATGGGGGAGCTCATTCTGAGAAAGATTATGATCCATCAGAGTGAGCTTTGCTCTAAAAGCCTAAATGGAGCTGAATAAGGTTTGAAAAATGTTATTTTTACCCTGCAAACGCTGATTCAAGTTGTTAAGGTGACCCATAATGTCCGTCAGAAAGGCTAAATCCTATAGTCAGTCTTTAAAAGCATACACTCATCGGTAATTCCCCACTTTCTTCCGAAAACTTCATAACATTACCCTTTAGATTCCAAAATATCCCAAACGCCTTTCCCTGCGACAGCAAACGGACACTACAATGAAGCAGAGGCTCACTATGGTGTTTGTATTCTAATTCCACTTCAAAGAGTTCACGTAATTCCCTTCTGTTGAGTGCCCTAGCTCGGATCTTATTGATACATCGCAGCATTGGATCGAGCATGGAAGAAAATTTCATGTATTTGGCGCAAAGGTCTTCTTGATGGATAATGCAGTGATATTTAAAAACTATGCGCTTCAAATAACCTTCCAACAAAGCTACAAAACCTTTTACTTTACCAGTCATTCATGGGGCCCCATCCGTATGGACACTGTCTAATTTATCCCAATCTAAACTGGTGTTTTAAATAACTGGTTTTATTTCTTTCAAAATATATTTTCCTGTACATACAACTTACTGGTGCAAGTTCAGAAGATCTTCAGTAACATCAAATTGCTCGTTTTTACAACGCACATAACCACAAAGTTGAGCAGTGTCACTTATATCGCAGCTCTCGTCCAAGGTGATGGGAAAATACTTACAAGTGTTGGTAAACGAAACTATTTGTTTGCTAACGTCACCAGACATCTCATCTATCCGCCACATAACTGTATTTCTTAAAAGTGCAACGTCCTCTACCATTTTAATGACATTAGGATCTTGAGTGGCTTTTGTAAAGGCCATTAGACGTGGCTTTATTATCTCTTCTCCTTCAGAATATGGCCTTTTTTTCTAGCAATGATGAGGGTGATTTCATAAGAAACTTTGACCATTGTCATCAGCTGATCACTTTTTGTTCTAAAAAGCATTTGTTGCCCATTTAGCGAGTGTTTCTTTTTATTTACAAAGTCTGTTCTAAATGCTGAGCAAATTGGAGGTTTTATGTTATCTTGATACATCGGTTTGAAGTGCCGATTTAAATTAAACTTTTTGGAAACTCCAACACTGGCCCCACAAATAAGACACACAGAAATAGAAGAGTTTCTCTTTGTAAATAATAACTGTTATTCCCATTCACTATTAACCCTAGAATGGTAACATGGGTGTCTGCCAGATCCCCACCTATTATCTACTGGGAATATTTTTTCCCGGTAGGTTGACTACACTGTTCTCGCGCTCATTACCTTCCTTTAAGACTCTCTCCTATTTGTGTTTCGTATAATCAAGGTGTTTGACACGTTCATTGTCCGTTCATAGTAGATTGAAGACACTGGGGTGCTGCCAGATCCCCACGTTATTATTTGTGTAACAGTTTTCTACCAAATTGTTCCTTCAGTTAAGTCACAAATTCACAACAAATACTGTACCATAGTTTATAAATTAGGTTATTTAGTTAAATGGTTAATAGTTTGAATAGTTAGCGCTTTTTTTGCTATGTTCAATGCATTTTGTATGTGATAAATAATCTAAAATGAATTGTATGTTTATCTAACGATGATGTTTTTTAGAGTTGAATGGCATCGTCAGGTAGTTGGTAAAAAAACCAATATATTTTATTTTCATCAGCACAGTGCATTGTGATATGGACTGAAAACTGCGATGCCCGAGTACTAACCACATTAGCTTAGTGACAGAATATTAGAAAAATGTACATTTGATTATTGTTTCACAAAGAGCAATATTTTGAATAAAATTCTAAACTGACATGTGTGGAAAATTTGGATACAATTGCAATATAGTATATTCATAGCATTTACATAAATATTATGTGTTTTTCTTTACAGAGTAAATCCATACGAAATGGATTGTAACTGTATAAAACAATTGCTTATGGAAACGGAGAATATGTCTAAAGGTGATAATTGATGTAAATTGATGTACACTTTTAATAAATAAAGTTTCAAATAAGTATTTTTTTACAATTCCTTGCTAATTTAATTGTAAAAATAAAAAATGTGGTAAACAAAGCTTAAAGTTTTTTTTTAAAAAGTGTAGGTCTATTGGCACCCTACGTCACCAATTTTGTAACAAAGTTTGACGTTACTATAAGGGTTAAAACCCCGAAGAGCAATATCGTCCTCTTTTGGAAATAGATGGCTTACTTAAGGCCATTACAAAACGACACTAGCGGCAAGTGAATCACTATATAAACAGAAATATTTTATAGCGTTGGATAGCACCGTACACACCAATCAGTTCGGCACCAAAAACAAACTGAGCAGAAAAATGTGATTTGTGTAGACTGAGTAATGTGTCCTTGACTGCTGACTAGTCAGTGGGACACTTGAAGGGGCAAGAAGGGGTTGGGATAGTAGTGGAAAGGGAAGAAAAAGTTAGCTGGAGTAGCAGAAAACAATACAGCAGAGACGGTCAACTTAGTAGAGACAACATTTTAGAAATTTATTAATTTGGTCCAATTAGGTGATTTATTTGTTTGTCAAATTTGTTATGGTTATATTTTGTGACTGTAGGTGTGCCACCATTGGCACACGTGCCGCGGGTTAGTCACCCCTGATATAACCAGTCAATTCACTCCAAGTGCCATTAATGTTTCCTCCACTCAAAAATAAAAACAGTAGCTACACTTAAATATTAATGTGGCTATTTATTTACTTATTTATGAATATTTCATCTAATAGCCCGTCAAATGTTTAAGTTAATGTTACTAAATACTAACAACCTAGTTTTAAAAACTAGAACACTCTTTATAACGAGGAGGGTAGTTTAGACAGAATACACCAGCAGTTGCATATGAATAAAAGTTTTAACACGCTGTAGCCTACATTATCAAAATTAACATTTGTTACGGATTCTCTAAAAATTTAAAAAAGAAGAAGGGGGGAGGGTAAATTACATTAAAAAACTTGAATCGAACACGGGATCCACTAGCCAAGGTCCTCCTTTTGAGCACTATACAAATGGTGACTTTTTTTTAACGTTGGACATAAAAATATACCACAAAGACAACAAGATATTAAATATGGTATGCCATGTAGGCCTATATGTTTAAAATAAATGGTACGGAATTTCGCACAGACTTTCTCACGCCACTGTTTAAAATTGGAGATCTTTACTCAAAACTCGTAATATATGTGAAACTAAATAGCACACACTAGCAAACCCGAGAAAAACTGCGTTATACTTACATAAAGCATTTTTTGACTCTCGGTTTAAAATATTATAATTTTATTTTAATTTTTTTTATCGATATTGGGTTCACAAGGGTCAACACTACGCATTAAAATTTCGACCTCTGGCTACAATTCTCGACACGTTATTAGGGTTGCACATCTTATGGTTATCGCATTGATATTAAATTCCTCATTTATGAATTTAGACCAATAAAAAAATGTAAATATTGACTATTGAGTCTAAAATAAAAGAGATAGATCATTGCTGTACAAACATTTTCCCTAAGAGGTTAAATAAAAAAAATCAACTTTTTTGCATTAGAAAATTATTAAGCTAAAACTTAATATATTCGTGCAACTAAAGCTCACAAAATTGTATTAGTATATTTGCAATAACTAAGAAACTGTTGATTTTATAAAGAAACATTACAAATAAAAGTTTTTTATTTTAATAACACTACAATTTTGCAATGATATGTTATTTAGTATCAGTATCTCAAATAATTGCGGAGATATGGAAATGTCCACTTCTGTAAGGTACCCTAAAAGTAATTTTCATAGAAAAAAGAAAATAGCCATTTTATTTATACTTTTAATCAACGCCTGGATACGAATTGTTAGAAAATAGATTTTTTCTCTCTTCGCCCTTTATTAAACTACTCTTAATTTTAGGGTTAAACAGACAAAAAGAGAGACGGCATTGCAAAACCTAATTTTTAGGGTTGGGGGGGGGGATCATGAAACGTCGACATCCATCTACATCTCGGCTTAGATTACCTTAAGTGTTTGAAAAGCTAATATATATGCATATATATAATGCAAATGCAAATATATATATGGAATATATGGATATATATTTGCATTTAGCTTGAAAATTATGGTTTCAAAAAATATTTATATTATAAATAGACCTACATATTTGCAATGATAAAGTAATTTTATATCTCAAATAGTTTTGGAAATATGATTAAAAAAATGAAGGTTTACATATCAGACCGGAACCCTGAAGTCATTTTACCTAGAGAGTAGCCATTTTGTTTATAATATTGATCAATGCTTAGAAATGAAATCTAATCAGAGAATTGTTAAAGCCGATTTTGATAAAATCTATGTTTTCTCTTTCAACCCTTCAGTAAACTACCCTTAATTTTAGGGTTGGATATCTAATTCTGAAAACCCCTCGAGGCAACGCTATGAAAACCCTAGATACCAAGTTTAAGCCCGATTGGTAAAATAGTTTAGGCTCTACTCCGCGGCACAATAGACAGACAGACGGAATTCAAAAATCACTTTTTCTGATTCTGGGGGGGTGGGGGGTCCATGAAACGTTGAAATTCATTAAAATCTTGAGTTAATTTTTTTTGACGATCACAATACTTTCTCTGCCTGTAAGATAGTGAGAAAGTAAAAATTAGAAATAGAGTAGGAATGAAACTTATAGAGGAAGAGAGAAAGAAATTAATAGGGTCTAGAGGAAGAGAGCAAAAATATTTGAAACACAAATTCATTTATTAAAAGTCCCTAAGTTGGTAATACTGAGTTAAATCAAGCTAAATTACCTAAAATAAAATTTAGCTCCACTGTCAATTTCAAGGTAGCAATATTACCGGTAATGTTGGTATAAATACATAGAGACATTAAATTTTAACTATCTTTTTACTTTTATTATTGTTTAAAAAGAGATTTATGATTTTGTTGGCTAGTCTTTCTTATCACCCCGTCTTACTACCCATTCGGGCTATACGCTTATGTACTATGTAATTACGCTAGGGGGTTAGGGATGAGTAATGTCAAATTTGGAGGAAGTGTACCCGTACTTGCGTGTAGATAGTGGGGAAATCATTCGGAAAAAAACATCCTCAATACACCCGACCAGGATCGAACCACGATCTCCCCGTCATTGGCAGTCTAGTCTATTAGGGGAGTGACGCCTAATACCATGCAAACACCAAAGTGGTTAGTTTGATAATTACTTCAAACTAATACTTCAGTACAAAAGTGCTAATAATACATAGCATTAAAAGAATAACAATAATTCCAGGTACCTAAGACTTTGTTTTGAAATACTGTAAAGCATTATACTAGAACCCCCAGTCCAGGTGAACTAGATAGTATTTCTATTAGTTTATATCTCACAACCTCCCAGCTCTGGGGGATATAGGTTTACTACCAAATAGCAACATTGCCATTCTTGTTTGCGAGGGTGTTCTGAAATTTGTCACAATTCTCTCAAATTGGCAACGATGCGTGATTTGGACTTTGGCAGAAGCTATAGAGCAGAGGTTGCAAACTCCCGGGCCGCGGGCCACAGTTGACTGGTCTGTGTATCTGCAACACTCTTATAACATTATCTGCCCCACGATTAAATACACAAACAATAATGTTTCCCAGTTTATTTCTTGTTGTTTCAAAGAAAAGGTTCAATGACCACTTTACGGTTTTTCTGAGGGTTTATAATCCATCCATTGTTTGTGGGTTGGAAGTGTTATTGTCCTCCACAGCCGGGTGGCATCACGGAGTAATCAGTAAGAGAAAGGTATGGGGGGAGGTGGGCAGTGTAGTAACATTAGTTACCGCAAATCAGTTTTTATGTCCGTAAAATTCTGGGAATAATACTTTAATATTTTGTTCAGTGTGAAAGGAAACTATAATTACGGTAGTATTGATTGAAAGCTACTAAACAACACCAAACACCTTCTTCTGGAAACTACCAACATTCTTTTCACTGACGTTGGCAACTGTAATGCTTGTATTCTTGGTTCTCCAGACGTTCAGTGTTTGTTTTATTTTAGTCTTCACTGTGCGAGAATGTCGTTTTCCAAGCGTAAGCGGAAAATTGATCAAGAATTTCGGGTGTTTTGTGAAAATTGGGAGATTAAATATTTTCTTGTTGAAATTAAATCCAAACCTAAATATTTGATTTGTAAGCAAAGTATTTCGGTCACAAAAGAGTACAATTTAAAAAGACACTACGAAACAAATCACATTAATTGCTATGGTAAATATAAGGGACTTATGCGTCAAAACAAAAAACAAACTAGAATAATTAAAAAAGGACTTTAATTACAGCAAAGTGTGTTTTTGAATGATAACAAAGTGAGTGATGCTGCGGTGAAATGTAGTTATGTGATATCAGAAAAAAAACTGCTCGTGCTTCAAATCCGTTTTCTGAGTAGGAATTTATCAAGGATTATATCCTTAGCACTGTTTACATTATCTGCCCAGAAAAAAGGCATCTGTTTTCTAGCACTAGCTTATCTGGAAATATTGTTTATCGGTGAATTGAAGAGTTAGCAGACAACGTGCACGATCAGCTGCGTGAGAAATCAAAAGGGTTTGTAGAGTTCTCGATTGCTATTGATGAGATCACCGATATCTGTGATGTAGCTCAGTTAGCTATTTACATTCGGGGTGTGGATGAGAATTTTAATGTAACTGAGGAATTGTTAGATTTGGTGCCCATGAAGAATTTAACAGCAGGAAGTGATATATTTCTTATTGTGGAAACAAGCCTTAATAACTTGGGTGTGGATTGAACGAAGCTATTCAGTGTGGCAACAGATGGCGCTCCTGCAATGTTTGGGGTAAAAAATTGGTTCAATGCACAATTAGAATCTAAGCTCATTGCTTTACCAAAATATAACTTACCATTCAGGAGTGTGCACTGCATTGTTCATCAAGAATCTCTTTGTGCAAAAAAAAACTAAAAATGACATGTTATGGATGTGGTAGCTAAAAGTGTTAACTTGGTCCGGTCACACGAATTTAATAATAGTCAATTCAATGAGTTACTTAGTGAGCTCGAGTCTCAGTACGGCGGTCTATTGTACCACACTGAGGTGAGATGGCTCAGTACGGTGGTCTATTGTACCACACTGAGGTGAAATGGCTCAGTCGAGGCGCAGTCCTCCAGGATTTTTCAATTTTCTGGAGACGATACATACATTCATGAGTTCAAAGGGCAGAGCTGTGCCAGAATTTCAAGATCTAATTTGGACCACGGACCTTGCATTTCTTGTTGACATTACAGCTCATCTTAACACCTTAAATATGAAATTACAAGGACGAGATTAAGCTTTTACCAAAATGTATGACTTGATTCATAATTTTTATCGAAACTTCATCTGTGGGAAGGTCACCTGGCAGCAAACAACATGGTTCATTTTACTACTTTGAAATCAGTGTCTGCAAATAGCAACGATAGAGCTAAATATCTCCCGGAAACCATTTTGCTAAAAAAATTAATTTCAAGATAGGTTTTCTGAATTTCGTAATTTTGAATCAGACTGTCAATTATTCAGTGCACCTTCCACCATATCAGTGGAGGAAGAAATTCAAATGGTACTAATAGACCTACAAGATAATAACTGATTTGAAATATAAATATAACGATGTTGGAGTACTAGAATACCTTATATATATTGGAAATGACTATCCCGAATTAAAAAGCCATTGCTCTGGGATACTATCGATGTTTGGAAGTACTTATGTGTGTGAGCAATTATTTTCAACGATGAAATTAAACAAAAATAAGTATAGAAATAAATTGAAAATGAGCGACTGAACGCAATATTAAAATTAACATCGTCGAAGAAATTGATACCGGACATAGATCACTTGGTTACACAGAACAAATGCCAAATTTCTGGATCACAAAAAATTGTGCCAAATGAATGAACTTTTGTGGGCGATTAACATTAAATTTTAGTGTGTAATTATATAATTTTGAATAACAAAAAACACTAATTACTATCTCAAAGGGTGCTAAGCTGTGAAATATTTTGTTGTGTGAGTTTTTATTTTTAAAAAACATAATATAAAACTAGTTGTAATGCTATCTATTGACTGATGCCCAAGCATAGTCCCTTCCATGCCAAAACACCTCAGGAAACACGTTCACTACTTATGCTATGATTGCCTGCCAGTGTGTATAAAGATATAATTAGGTTTATATTCAGTTATTATTATTATTACTAACAATAATAGTAATACTTAGCACCACGTCTTCCTACCCATTCGGGATATACACCTCAGTACTAACTAAGATAATGGGCTAGGAGTTGGGAAGGTTGAATATATAGGAAGTGAACCCGCATTTGCGTGGCGGTAGAGTGGAATTTTTTTTAGGAAAAACCACCTCCAGCTCACACGAGCAAGATTCAAACCTCGATCCCGTCCTCGGCAGTATAGCTTAACATGAAACTAGCGCGTTAAGCTACTATCACACGACACTTGCTTGTACTATAAATCAAGTGTGCTAGCTAGCGCCTAGTTATCTGTATACTAGCTAGTACAATAGAAACGGGACTAGAGTATTCACACGCTGCTAGTTTGTACTAGGTTCTAGTGCAAATATTTAGGGAACGTCAGTTATTAATTTTGGGTGCAGCAGCTGCATTCATTATTAATAATGATATTGAAAATTATGAGAGGGAGCGTAGGAGAAGAATATGAAGACGGGACTGGCTGGAAGGACGAAATAATGGTCGCGGGATGCTAAAAATGATACATTCGGAGGTTAGGTAAGATACATTCGGGGTGAAACTAACGTTTAGTATCTCCCTATAATTGTATTAATTTATTTACGATGTGGTCAGAGGCCCTAAGCCCATGGGTGTCCAAGTACAATATCCTTGATACACAAATGTTCTTTTTTAGGCCTACACTCACTTTATATTCTAAAAAAGCAACCACCCAAGTTGGCATGCTATCAAGTTTATTTAGATAAAAATTGGGTCTGGAACACAGTTTGTCGTTTTTAGATGACATGTTTTAAATTAAATATATATTAAATATATTATCATATTGTGGCAATTTGGTATAATATAAACAAAGATGTTTGGCGCCATTTCTACCATTTCTCTACACACAGTCTCAGCGCGCATTGATTGATCAAATTACACAGACTAGTGTCGGAACTAGTACGAAAATAGCGCCTGTTTTATCCTCACGACTAGTATGGTAGCCGGTACCAAGAGGCAGAAAAAAGTCTAAATAGAGATTTTGATGAATTTCGACATTCCATGACCCCCCTCCCCCCCCCCCGAATCTGAAAAAAATGTTTTTTGTATTTCCGTCTTTCTGTCTGTACCTCGGAATAGAACCTAAACTATTTTACCAATCGGACTAAAACTTGGTATATAAAGTTTTCATAGGGTTGCCCCTACGAAATTTTGGAATTGGATACCCAACCCTAAAATTAAAGGTAGTTTCATTAAGGACGAAAAGGGAAAAAATCTATTTTATCAAAATCGGCTAAATTGAGTTTGATTTAATTTCTTTTCTAAGCATTGATCAATATTATAAACAAAGTGGCTACTCTCAATTTTTCGTCAATATGACTTTAAAGGTTCCAGTCATATGCGTAAATTTTAATTTTTTATCATGTCTTTGTAACTCTTTGATATATGAAATTACTTATCATTGCAAATATGTAGACCTATCTATAATACAAATCTTTTATTTGAAGCATATTTTTATAAAATCAATAATTTTCAAGCTATACGCAAGTATATTATTTTTTAACTTACCGAACACTAAAGTTAAAGTATTTCAACCATAAAACAAATCTAACCCGAGATATTGATGGATGATGAAGTTTCATGACCCCCATCAAACTCTAAAAAGTGGGTTTTGCAATGCCATCTATCTTTGTGTCTGTTTAACCCTAAAATTAAGAGTAGTTTACTTAAGGGCGAAAAGATTTTTAAAAAAATCGATTTTCTCAAAATCGGTTTGATGATTTCGATTAAAATTCGTATCTAGGCGTTGATTAAGATACATATAGTAATATGATAATGTGATATTTGCTACACATTATAAATAGTTACCGTAGCTGGATTAGATGAGAAAAAAGAGTTACAGGAGGGAGAATGGGCACACTTGGAAACAATTTGCCCCCTAAACTTATTCCACTCCTCTCTAGATTTATTTCACTCCCTTCTAGATTTATTTAACTCTCTTCATGATTTATATCACTCCTCTCTAGATTTATTTCACTCCCCTCCAGATCTATTTCATTTCCCTCAAGATTTATATCACTCCTCTCTAGAATTATTTCACTCCCTTTTAGATTTATTTCACTCCCTTCTAGATTTATTTAACTCTCTTCATGATTTATATCACTCCTCTCTAGATTTATTTCACTCCCCTCCAGATCTATTTCATTTCCCTCAAGATTTATATCACTCCTCTCTAGAATTATTTCACTCCCTTCTAGATTTATTTAAATTGAATTATTAACGTGGAGAACAGCACAGCAGTGCTATTCACATGGAAAAGAAAGTTCTACAGGCCGGCCTCACTCTGGCTGTTCGGAGAGCAGATCAGATGGGCAAGCAGTGTAAAGAACCTGGTACCTATGTTGAAAATCAAACTTACCTGAAGATTGCACGTTACTGAAAGACTGACCAAGGTGAGGCAAAGGCTGGGATGCCTAGGCCCACTACTTAACAGGCATGGCGCACTATTCACGAGAAATTGTCTGACACCATTCAAGCAGCTACCCAGGCCGATCTAGATTATGCATGAACCTCTTGGGACCACCTGGCGGACACGTATATGAAGAAGATGCAGGCATTCCAGAGCAGGTATATGAGGATCATTGTTTACGCACCTTGGTACGTTCACATTGTGACTCTGAAACGGGATCTGGATATGCCTACCATCAAGGACAATTTACGGAAGCTGGGGCAGTACTTCTACGACAGACTTCCCAGTGCCACCAATCCTCTTATCCAGGGGCTTGGGAACTACGTCATCAACCCTGAGGGTGCCACCGATTTCCCAAAGCCCTGCTCGGATAAGTGAGAATTGTAAAACAGTGGTCAATGGGAGGCTCATACCCAGCCCTCATAGAGCATTGTCTCCTCACGTAACTCTAAACGTTCTTCTTTGGTATGCCACTATACCCTCCCCCCATTTAATAATAATATATCTTCTTTTGTTTCAGAACATTCGTGAAATGAGACAACCCATTAGTTATTAATTCATAAAATAGAATGCAAGGTTTGACCATTTGGTTGGTACGTGTTATAAATTGTTCTCGTGCTCCCCTTCAGGGGACATTAGAGCATGTCATATGCTGTTCTGTGCTGGTTCAACAATAGCACCCAACTTAGACAGTATTTATGTAGCAGATATCCTCATTCACGATCACGTCCAAGTTAGAATTTTTGCCGGCGACACCTTGTTCTATGTAGCTAGGAAAACATAAATTATTCATCCTTTGCTATTCAAAGATACGTTCTCCTCCTCCTTCAGGACTAGTTCTTCAACTGGAGAAATCAGCAGCCCTAATATTAGCTAGATGTAGTAAACAACTCCCTGCCCCACTTATCTTATTTGACACCGATATCCCACTCCAATATGAAGTCAAGTACCTTGGGATCACAATACTTAAGAGACTCACCTGAAGGAGTCACATTTAAAAAACCAATGGCAAAGCGATAGGAAGATTAATTCAAATGTACTCACTGTTTAAGGAGGGCAGCTTACAATTCCCACTAAAGTATTACTATTCAAACAAATGATACATGTCAACCTTTACAATTGTGTAGTATGGAGTTATGCCTCCAAAACAAACACCCACAAACTTCAGACAACACAGAAAGAAATATTAAGAACATTCACTGGGGCATGCAAACGCACAATGACCACTTGCCACCAACCACGAGAAATCTACAAAGAGAGATACAAACAGTTCTATGACCAAACAGAAACGCAGACGAGCTTGTTAGAGGACTCGGACAATATGACCGGGGATGGAATTGTATCACCTCCAGACAAAATCCCAAGAAAAGAAAATCCTACCAAACCCAATCTCCTACCTGGACTTGACCAAGCAACAATCACTATGATTCACCCACAAGCACCATCATAGCTTTAACACATCCTTCCCAAATATCTAGCCCCCAAGAAGACCTATCTATAACTGAAACTCAGCGCTATCTTCATCTCACTACACTACCACATCGACAACTGTAAGTTACTTACAGCCACAATTCAATGGTTTCACTTCAAGTAATATTATTATAACAAATAGAGGTTAAGAGTCATGACTGAGACTCGGTACTCAAACAGAAAATCAGCCCAGTACTTCCTTACCAAGCGTCACTCTTGGCATCTACTAGGTACTTGTTCGACCAACCCATACAAAATGTAAGATAAACTCTACTTTTGGCTCATACTTAAGTATTTTTTTTATAAATTTATTTCAACCAAAAATCTTAACATTTAAAACTCTAAATAAATCTGGAACTTTGACATTGATTGAAACTATAAACTTGAACTTTAACTTTGCGTTTGATATTTTGTTGTCTTTCTTATCTCTCCAGTTAAATATGTCGTATTAACAATTCTATGTGTCCTGATAATTTTGGGGGTATTTGTTAATGTTTTGAGCTTAACTATTTTGGGTACTCTTGTTGTTTAGGATAGGGTAGGGAGATGTTTGGGCTAGACCTGATCCCTTTTTCTCTATGTAAAGCTCTCTCTTTTGAGTAATCATGATTTAGCCTTGTACGATCACATCCTTATTTGATTTAAGATATACTAATATTCGGCTTTGTATGATTATTTTCCTTTTATGAAAGCTTTTGTTCCACTCTGGGTTAATTCTACAAAAAGCTAAAGTGATTAATTAATCCTGTCTTTTGGTGTATTTTGAAATTGGAATAAAGGTGTCAATTTGCGTTTAAAATATTTGAACCTTTGAGCTTGTAGTTATAATTAATATAAGTTTGTGTTTATGATATTGTTCAACAAGAGTTTACCTTAGTTGTGGTTTGGTAATTTGTGTCTGTATTAAATATTTATTGTTTATTTGTTGAAAATTCCAGGCAAAGTTTTTAGGAGAGTTTTAATTGAGAGAGTGCGTGAAAGAACTGAGGGCAAGATTTGGGGTATTCAATATGGTGTCATGCCAGGTAGAGGTTGCATGGTTGTTCTTAGAGGTTATGGTGTGGATGCATGGCTAGTAAATGCAATTAAGGTGGTATGATAGAAGTAAAGCGTGTGTTAGGGTGGATGTAGCTTTGAGTGAATGATTTGGCATTGGACAGGGTGTTAGATAATGTTGTGTTATGTCTCCATGGTTGTTTAATGTTTCCATGGATCAGTACACTTGGACCAGTGGTGTTTATTTAATGGAAGCAACGCTTCCCTAAAATTAAAATGAGAATAAAGAAAAAAGAGGAAAACAAATAAATCTTTTAAACAAATTATAATTAGAAACCTCTCCAACAAGTATACCGAGTTGAGGTGGCAGCTTTTCTTTCCTTGAGCAATAAGTTCTTTCTCAGACTGACCGGCCAGCCAGCTCACTGTTTTATTTCCTCAATCATTGGTTTCCGGGTCTGTCCGGCTCTCATCGGGGAAAGAGAAGCAGCGTTTCCCTAGGCGAATATTAGCGCAGTTTACTATTGTCATTGGAGTGTAACCGTACGTTTAATACTGTTAAAATCTTATTTTTTATGTTGTTTTAACCGATATTTATTGTTTCTAGATATAATTATGATCACTCTATTACAAAATAATGTATTTATAGCTAATTTACAGTAAGTTTAGTTTTATTTTATATAATATTGACACTTGTTTGATCCTCAAAGGGAAGCGGTTTGTTTCTTTGCGTACAGTAGTAGAATGATGGGTGTGTCAACAAATGCGGCAGTGGAAGAGGAGAGCTGCTGTGTCAAAATGCATAAGTAATATTTTGAAGGATAGTTTTCCGTTCCGGTTTTTTGACCCACTTCGTCGTCAGGCAACCTATATTAAAAAAATTGACGTTTCAATACTCACGTTTATGAAGTGTATAGTAATTATTATCGGTGTGATGGGTTGGCAGAAAATTATATAAGTTACCTTACTATTTACTAATGATAACGGCGTGTCCAGATTCAAAGCTAATTATTATAAGGCAGGTCATCGGTCATACTCATTTACAGGCCACAGCCCAAGAGAAAACTTAGGCAATCATAAATTGACCATTATTATTATTATAATATTTATTTGAGTTAGGGCTACGATTAGTATTTAAATATATATATATATATGATTTAACGAGTGAGTAATATTTCTAAGAGCACCAATTATTTTGTTTTATTCCATGCATAGTTTGAGTCATCCCGCTTTCCTTCTTCTCCATAATACTTTTAACCATAAAAAACAGTATGAGCTTCCAATTAAACTAGCATCCATCAGACCCCCTTTATTATAGCCTCATTGCTTCCCTTTATCCAGAATTGACCACACGCCACTGAATTGGCCAATATGAATGTGAGAGTGATGTTATATGCAGATGATGCCGTATTAATGGCTGAGAAGGAAAGTGACTTGCAGAATGCATTAAATCTTGAGTGTGGCGACAGAATGGATCTTAGTATAAACTAGGGTAATAGTTTTTGATAAAGACGGTTCAGGAAATTATTGTCAACTTAATACAAATGGTGTGGTAGATTTCTAATTCCATATATATATATATTTACTTTGGTGAATCTAATGATTTTGAAGGATGCTAATTAGGTTGGCTATATATCTTTGAATTTTATTTTACGCCCTTAGCGGAAAATTCGAGCAACTGTGAAACATTTATTTATTTTTATCCATGCCATACTTTATTTATTATTTCTACTTAAATATCGACGTTACATTTTTGAAGACTAATATGGTATTAAGTAAATTTTAAACTTTATATGGAAGACATTTTGTGCAACAAGGCTGTTTATTTCAACATAATAATTTTATTAGTGGGAAAAATTACAACATTTACCCACCAATATAGTTCATCCACGCTTTGGAAAAATAAAAGAGAAGACCATGTTATCATCTAGCGGATAAACTGGTACAGAAATGACGTCTGTTTTTTTTAAAGTAGTCTATCAAATCACAGTGGATTTAAGAATCGAATATTGGTTGTAAATAAAGAATTGTCATATTGACGTTACTTTGAAAGATTTTGAGAAGGAGGTCCGGAGATAATTTCTGTATACTGACCTGAACAATTTACATTTTGTTTAAATTATTAATCTTCTGTCTAAATGTACCTGTCATGCAAACTAATGTATACAGTTTTCAAATTAATGGGACATGACGTCAGATGACTTCGAATAAGGAATCTTGGGAGGTAAAAAAAAATATTTTCTATTTTAGCAATTCATTCAACCTACTTGTTAAACAGAAAGAATCCATTGCTAGATTATTGGTACGTTTAATTTGTTATTGTTGACCCGTTATATATTTTATTTTCATTGTTAAAAAATTTAACTTTTATCTACCAAGTACCTTTACTTTGTTAAACCGCTATATTATTTTATTTATTACTGTTACTGCAGCTTCACTAAACCTATACCTTCACTATACTATTACCTATATATATTTTGTTGTTGTTTTTGTTGTTGTTGTTGTTAAAGATTATTACTATGTATTCTACTCACGACGTCTGATAGGAAGATTATTTCTTTTAACGAACACGCTATTATGTGTTTTAAATTAGCCAACCCATTATTTTTTTCTATTTAATTAATATTTATTTTATTCTAGTTATTTTTTATGACACCCCAACCTCTTAGTGTTTTTTTTAACCTGTGTTTCATCTTGGATTTGTGGTGGTAGGCGGAGCCAGAAGAGCCAGGTTCGTTTCCAAGGTGATTGACATTAGTGTGGGGATAAAGGAACAGGGTTGACAAGCGAACACTTCTATCATCTTTCTTTCTCTCGATCTGGGAGCTGGTGCATATTTATTTTAAAACCCAGAGGATATCCCGAGATCTATTTTCGTTACATCACCCCGAGATTTTTTTGTCTTTTCATACTTATATAATTAATTTTTTAAGGTTTATTTTATGCATACACGTTATGAAAGTTTGTTATTAAAATGGAAAACTGTTAGAACAAGTGACTGATTTTGTGTATCTGGGCAGAATGTTCTATAAAAATGGAAGGATGGATGGAGAAATTGACAGACAGATGAAAGCTTCTTGGAGAGTAGTTGGATGTGTGTGTACTATTGCAAAAAATGAGGTAGTATCAAAAGAGGCAAATATGGCAGTATATAAAGTGTAACGCCCATATTGTTTTATGGATGTGAAGCGTGCGTTTGTCAGGAGGAACACAAGAGCGAGGTGAATGCGGCTGAAATGAGATATCTAAGAAATGAATGTTGAAAAACTCGAATGGACAGAGTCAGTAATGAATTATTGCTGAAGGAATGTGGTTTGAAATGGAATCCAATAGGTCAATGTGAAAGAAGTGTCATACAGTGGTTTGGGAATACTGAGAGTGTAACCTGCTAATTACCCGTTAGCACTTACACTCAAAATACCCTATATATGATTATCACTATAAATCCAAGAACTAATAGGCCTAAGTTCTAATAATGGTAGGCAGATATAAACTCACTGTGAATTCGTGTTGTTGGAAACGCCCAAACTTGAGGAAAGTTTGCCTCAGCTGACTGTTCTACACTTCCTGGAGGAAGTTAAACCCACGGACATCTTGCACGCTTGCCAGCCAGACTTAACTGTAATGACAGTCCGCTCCCCAATGCTGTCATCAAGGGCCGTCTCCTAGCATTAGTTGGCGTTCTGATTAATTCTAAAAAAAAAAACACCTCTTTCCCTTGTTAATTTCCATTTCCTAATACGCCAGTGCATCTAGTAAAAAACCGCAACCCCTCACTTGATATTTTGGATAAGTGTGCAAGGGGTCGTCCTGCCTCCCTTACGTGTGGTTGGCTGCTGGAGCGTTTTGAGCGACTGCTGTTTTACGTCCGGATGGAGCCTACGGTGAAGATGAAGAAAGGTGTTGGGGTCGGGAGAAGACCGCCGGATGAGGCGTTGAAGAATCCCGGGCCCGGGAAGCGACCGGGCCCGAGAAAGAATAAGTAGGTGGCGAGCGTCGGGGGATCCACCATCAGCAGCAGGCTTGTGCTGCCCGTCTTGGCAGGGGGAGTTGAAGGTTTCCGTTCGCGGGGACTGGGGGCTCCTTCGGTTAGGAAGGAACTCGTGCCGGGTGGTAAGTGGTCGCTACAAGCCCAAAGGCAGGAGCTTTAGCGGAAGCTGCCCTCTCAAGGGGCAACAAGCCTGTGGGTGAAGCCGAAGCCAGTGGGGCCACTCCAACTCCCAGAGTCGAGCGTGCCGCTGGCTGATACAAGAGAGAGTCGCTTTCGGGGGACGAATTGGCCCTTTCCAGGACCAACAAGACTGTCGTGATCTTCCAGATTACCGGGGAGGTGGGCTAAGGATCCAACCTACCAGGTGTGGGCAGCGGGGCCACTCCAACTATCGGAGGTGAGCGTGACATTGACAGACCCACCGGGGCATCCGGTAATGCATCCTCGGGCCTCGGCTCATCGATCAGTACCGGCCCCCTGAAAAGCGTCGGCAGCAATGACGATGCGGGCGAGTCCAGCGGGGTCCCTCCAACTACAGAAGGTGTGCGGGCCGCTGATGGCAGAAAAGAACTGGAGTTTCTTTTTAGGGCCGACAGCCCACAAACCGGGGAAAATAGCGAAAGCTCCCACCAACACGATGGGTGGAAACCTAACGGTGACAACGGAAGTCCTGACCGAGGGAGCCTAGCCGTCGTTCGCCGGTAAAGACCGACGCAAGTGGCACTGACGCGAGCGATATCGTAAGGGCCTCAAAAATCCGCATCAATTCCGACACCTCCCGCTAAAGGGTATCGGTAGGTAAGAAACGCCCGGATGAATTTTCTTTAAACTCGGAAGACCGGGTCACATGCTTCGCGCGTATTGACAGCTCATGCGATTCCGTGGATGTGAAGGGACTCTTCTGGACCAGACCTCCCGTTGATGCGCGATGAGTCGAGCCAGGGCTCCGATGATGAGTCTGAGGGTTTTTATACCGTAAGACTCCGCTGAAGGGGTAAGGCCGGCAACACCAGGAAGCTGTGGTGGGGCTGTCCCACGTACAGGTCCTTGTGGGCGTCAGGGACTTTGCGGGCCTCCAAGGGTCAAGAAGGGAGGACGGATGGTCTAAGTGAAGGCCAGAAGCCCTCGTGGCACGTTGTGGTACGGAAGGTGATCATGATTCCAGCTCCAACACCAAAGCCAGTGTTCTGTCAGGGAGACCAACCTCTCCACCTCATTCCAAGGCAACTGCAAAAGTCACCTTACCAGAACCGGTGACATCCGTTTCATCCCTCTCGGTCGAGGACCCGTCCAAGACCATTCCTCTCCCAATCCCAACCCTCATTTTCCCCTTCCCCGCACCCTGCACCTCTTTCCCCAACAATTTACACCCTTCCAACCCTTTCCTACCACTCCCTCCTCCTCCTACGCCTGTCCCCCCTATCACTCCCACACCCAAGCCACTCCTCAAACCTACCCCAGAGAATGATGGTGCAAAGCTCAAAATTTGCATTGAGCTACTCAAGGGAATTCCGGGACTGGATCCATGGGACATTTCATCGAGTCTCTTGAGGTAGGTCCAAGAATCTCCAAGGAGTAACCGTGGCCCACCTGGTCATGGAGCACATCATCCTCTACCTGGTCTCTCATGGTGGTACACCCAAATAGAGGACCACAAGTGCT
Organism: Timema genevievae; assembly: GCA_902155825.1. NCBI lineage: Eukaryota > Metazoa > Arthropoda > Insecta > Phasmatodea > Timematidae > Timema > Timema genevievae. Next base: position 8,442 of record CABFWO010003846.1, on the reverse strand, counting down.
GAAGGAGCTCACGGTCGCACTCTTGAAAGCCAATGGAGTTGTGGGGAAGAAAGATGAGCTGGAAAGTTTCCTGGCAAAGCATCGTGTCGATGTAATGCTGATGGGAGAAACCCACTTACGCTCCGCAATGAGGTTTTGGTTAGTAGAGTTCATCTGCCATCGGAGTGATAGAGCGGGGATGTGGGAAGGGGTGGGACAGCGGTCCTGGTCCGAAGGGGCCTTGACCATCAAGTTATCTTGCCTCCTCCCTTCCAACACATGGAAGAAACGGCTATCCAACTGGTGACCTCAACCGGCCCAGAGTGAAACAATTCCATCTACTTTCCTCCTATCGCTGGTTAGACCGGGCTACGACGGTCTACATGGAGGTGCTGCTCCGAGGTACTACGCCTGTTTTAATCGGTGGTGACTTCAATGCTAAGCACCCTTCATGGAGCTCTAGGATTATGTGCGCTCGCGGCAGATTGCTCCGTGACGTCATAGATATAAACGGCTTGGTGGCTTCCGCCCCCCCTCCCACGCCCATCCACTTCCCTCACAATCACCTTAGTTTCCCGGACGTCCTCGACTTTGTTGTCTCCAGAGGGATCAGAAGGCGGTTGGTGCTGAAGTCTCTAGCTGAGCTAAACTCGGATCACAATCCCGTTCTTGTGAACCTGGGACGCGCAGTGTCCTTCATAGACCCCCGAAAAACCCTACCTTAAATGCACTAACTGGGACAGGTTCACGAATATGTTGAGAGAGAGGTTGGGACCCACCCCTACTTTTCGAACAGCAGTATAAATCGATCGCGGTGCGGAGTTCATAACTTCCGCCATCAAATTGTCACTTGAAGCTTCGACCCCGAGGCACCGTTCTAAGAGGGATCCACAGGCTTCTTTGCCCGATTCTATCCTCAGGCACGTCCGGGAGAAGAATTGGCTGAGGAAGGCTTGGCAAATCTCAAGGGACCCGGTAGACAAGAACAATTGGATCCGCAAAGTCCATGCGGTTCGTGAGATGGTCCGAGAATACCGGAACAGTGTCTGGGAGGACAAGTTTGAGAGCATATGCGTACAGGACAGGCTCCTGGGGCACATGACGAGGAACTTGATATGGGTTCCCACACCAAGGACGCCTATTTGTAGGTCGTAACGGGGTGGCCAACTCCGACCAGGAGAAGGCCGATGCTCTCGCTGAGCACTTAGAGGCGCAATTTGTACCGACTAACGACCCGTCAGACCCGGTGCACATTGCGCACGTGGCTCAGGTCATCGGTGCGGTCTCGTACAGACCCTTGAATGAACCTGAACCCACGGAGGCGGCAGAAATGTCGCGGGCGTTAGCCACTCTAAGACTAAACAAGGCCCCCGGACGCGACAGTATCAATAACGCGGTCCTCAGAAAGCTGCCCTTGGAGGGGATTAACTTCCTCGTGGAGTTATTCAACGCCGTTCTGATCCTGAGTCACTTCCCCGAGCTCTGGAAGTACGCCAACGTCCTCTGTTTCCATAAACCGGGTAAGGACCCGGCCCTAACTTCGTCTTACCGACCGGTCAGCTTGCTCGACTGTTTGGGCAAGTTGTTCGAGAGACTTCTACTGACGAGACTGACCCGACAGGTTCGCGAGGCGGGTATCTTGGTGGACGAGACACGCTACGTCTCACCAAATCGTTCGGCTATTCCCTTTCTCTCCCCCAGTACACGTCCATAGTTTTATTAAGGGTGGTTTTTATTTGAATTTTAGATTGTATGTTTAAAAATTGACTCTGACTCTACCGTTTAAATGTTTAATTATTTTTAAGCTTAAAAAATAGAGTTAAAATACACGCCTGTTCAAAATAAACAGAGCATTATATACTATAAACTTATATGAATGAATAGGATTATTGAATAACATGACGTGTTATAAACAACAACATAAACATGTATTATACTTTAATCTGTTTTCCTAACAACTCCATAACTTTACAGACATTTAAATAGTTACTTACAATCTATTGGTTCAAATTAAGCCAATCAAAAGCTTTGTAACAAATCTAGTGCTACGAGAAACTTAGTGATAAGAAATAATGGAAAACACCCATCCGTAACTTGACGAGCACATCAACATAGTACTGTAAAACGCAACGCCAAGTTTAACGAACGGTTAGACTTTACGAACGGTTAAATTACAAGGACTTTAACGTGACATTGTAAGATTGGGCCTTAGTTTTCACACAAGCAATAAATTTTCAGGCATGGCTTTATTAAATACTGACTAAATAACAGGCTCTTCGCACGGGATTGTTTTATAATACGTTTCATTTTTCCAGCTCACGCGGATTGGAATGTACGGAAAAATCATCCCCTCCCCACTTCACTCCTTTAAGGGTTTAATTTTGACAAACAAAAAATTAACCATTGCCCTTTACCTAAAAAAGAACCTCCCTTCCAAAAACATCTTTCCAGCTCAAGCGGTTGTTCAGGCTATACGTATACAGTATTTGATAATTGCTCTAGTGGGGTGGGATGAGGAAGGAAACATTTTAGAGATAATCTACCCGCATTTGCCTGGAAGGAGGGTGGGGAACTCCTTTAGGTAACACCACACACAGTAGAACTATCCGGGATTCGAGCACAAATCTCCTCGTCATCAGCATGCTAGTCTAGTATTAGTTTGACATATTGCATTTTAATAGTCATATATTCTATTTTCAGTTCAAACCGTGTTGTCTTCAACGGCACAAAAGCATAAAAGATGCACTTAAGTACGAGCCAAGACGATTTCTAACCGTTGACTTCAAAAAGTACTGCGCGACATGAAATTACTGTCGAAATTGTATTTATTCCAAAAAATTATACCACGTTGGGAGAAGTTTTATACGATGTTTAATTTTGTCCCTGTCGCTGCACCACCCAAATCGTGTTGCGTGCCATAGATTTGTCATCCCTGACCTATACTGACATCACGGTTCACGAGCCTCAAAGGTAAAACCTCCACACTCATACAACAATAGCGTAGTTAGTGAAAGTAAGAATAACCGAACTTGTAGTGAAATTTGGGGGAGTAAAACCAATCAAAAAATATCTCACCTCTTTTGATGCCTCTGCTGGTGTTTCTTTTCCAAGCCAGGTGTCAAGCGTATATTTACGTTTTATAAGGCTTGACATTTTTATATAATTATTAACTAACACTAATATGTATTACAGTAGCAACAACCATCAAGCCACTAGTATTATAATACTGAGTTCTTCTTCCAAAACCACACACCGACACATCACACAACCTTTCACTACACTCAACACTGTACTAACTAGTAATGTGCTGCTGTTCAAATTTTGTAAATGGTTTCAAAATGTTTATAGTTACAAAATAGTGCTTTGCGTAAGTAAGGGTGTTTAAAGAGAGGAAGGGGGAAATCCAGATATTCAGCCTACATAAACTGCCGACTTCATTTCTGACAATTCCTTCTATTTAAGCTGCTATTTCCACTTTCTGATTCATAAAGTAAGGTCTTAAAAATGACAGCAAAAATGTTTTCCTACTTTTCTCAGACCTCACAACTCGACTCATACCAAGAAATGTCCAATAAGTGTTTTAATGCAGACCAAAAAAAAATGTATTTGAAATGTTGGCAGGGATAATTTTACGCTAGGAAGTTCTACAAGTTGCATCTAGAATAATAATTAACTAGTATTTGGTTAAAGGCAATTACATTAAACTGTAGTAAAAGTAAAATATTTACCTTGTTAAATGTTTTGTATATACACGAGGACACCCCTTTAGGGAGGTCCAACACATTCCGGGGGGGGGGGAGCCAGACCCCCCATGACCCCCACGCTTTCTACGCGCTTGTAAGTCACCAATTCCGGGTTCGATTCCCTCAACAAACATGTCTAAATAAATAAATAAATATAGAATATGATGTTTTAATTTTTATGGATAGATTAGGTAGTTACATTATATCAATTATTTAATAGATTGGATTATTTAGTAATAAGCGAGTGTGATCCTGGCGATTAACTTGGAGACAGTCAATTGTCTGTGATCCTGGTAATTCGCTTGGAGACAGTCAATTGTCTGTGACCCTAGTAATTCGCTTGGAGACAGTCAATTGTCTGTGACCCTAGTAATTCGCTTGGAGACAGTCAATTGTCTGTGATCTTGGTAATTCGCTTGGAGACAGTCAATTGTCTGTGATCTAAGACTGATGTATATTTCCACGGGAACAAAAACCACGCCACATTGTCCGTAATAACCTACAGAGGCTTGGACGAAGGAGAAGAGGAAATGGCCCGCATTGACTTTAACAAAATGAATGAGCAATTAAGTTTAGTTTAGTAACCAACCACAGTGGTTTGATATTTCCATCAAAATACCTCAGATCATTTTTATAACAATATATAAATGGTCTGTGCTCCATGTCCTACTACCCGTGTGGGTACAACAGTATAGGCCTAGTAGCAGTGGCAGATCCAGATCATTTTAATAGGGGGGTCATAATTATAACTAACACACTCAACACTGTAGGTATATTACTGTGTATAAAAGTTTAGATTATTTATGAGCAAATATGAAAGTTAATATAATATCACCCTCTTCGGTGGCCACGTGGTCTAGCGCGCTACTTTCGCGATAGACTAGACTGCCGAAGGTGGGGAGATTGGGTTTCAATCCCGGTTGGGTGCATTGAGGGTGGTTTTCCCTAAATTGTTTTCTGCTCTCCCTCCACGCTAATGTGGGTGTACTTCTTCTCAATTAAGCCTTTCTAATCCCTAACCCATTAGTGTAACTCGTGCATTGGCATACAACCTGAACGGGCAGTAATACGTGCTGCTAAAAAATAAAAATATAATGTCAATATTTTATCTCGTATAATATTCACTATAGTTTTATATAATTAAATTAACAATTTAAAAAAATATGGTATTTTTATTTTATTTTTACTATGCTCCCGGCGTAACCAAATAATAAACTTTAGAAAATCACAAAAATGATCTAATGTAAGCCACTAGTAAGTAGGTAGTTATTACGTAAAAATATTAACTAACCAAAGAGGTAACCATCCAACAAATACAAAACATAATTAGTCTAACTTACCTCTTATTTTATTAATGCAATAGTTTTATTTTTATTTTATTCTTGTGAGCGAATTTCTCCAATACTTCATCGATAAGAACTTCTACACTACGATGAACAATTAGCATTGCTAAATCATTGAATCCATTCATGGTTGATCTTAGGTATATTTTTAATCTCCCTAGTGTTGAAAATAATCTTTCACTAGTGCAAGTAGTCACAGGAAGAACAGACAAAATGTGGCTAAAATCCATCTGAAGCATGTAATAAGCTTTCAACCACACTAGATGGACATTCTGCCTTAGATTTATTTTTCCAGCGTTGTCGCCACAAGTCAATCTCCCCATGAAGCGATGACAGAGTCCCAGGAAGGTTGCTAACATATGTTTGAGCGGCTTTTGATAAAAGTTCACAGACTTGGTTGGCATACGCTGGAATTAAACCGTAAAATGTGATAATGTTATTGTGGTCAGTTGATGAAAATCTAGTTGAAAATTACAAAATGAGATGGTCTACAAATGGCAGAAAAACATTGAGTCTATTATATCCAGGACTAGGACTAAATGCAACAACATTGGACCTATGAAGATGCCTCTGGATAGTTCTTGGCGTTGAGATGTCAACTTCATGTTTTTCAGCCAAATTCACTGATTTGCAGTAGACTTCTGTGTATCTCAAAGGAGTATTACGATACTCTTTCAGTGTGTCCAAAACATTTTCTACCATGTTATAGCACTGCTTGAGGTCTAGCGAAGGGTTTTGAATGTGACTAGACAACTTGATTGTTAGGCTCAAAGTAGATGAAACAATATGCAACGTTATAATAAAGTCAAATTTGAGAACTGAGGTGAATAAAAGTTCTGACCTTTATGATGCTGCTTCTTCTTCAAGTACTTTTAAAAAAGCATACAACTGCATCAAAAATATGTAAAAAGTGTAACAATGCGTCGTGTTGTTCTACCCAGCATGTCTCGTAAAGCGTTTTAATTTTGCATCTTGTTTCATGTATTTTGTCTTTCATTAAAACTTTTCGTTTACTGGATTATCTTACGTCACTGACCATGGCAATAGCATTCCTTACACTTTGTAAAGAACAAGAATTTAGAAAATTGATCAATTTAGTTTGTGAGAAACACAGTGCACATATATATATATATATATATATATATATATACTTCTTGAAAAATTAAATAATCTGGGACTTAAAATTAAATAATCTGGGACTTAAAATTGAGAACCTGCGTGGTCAAGGATACGATGGCGGATCTAGTGCGTCTGTTAAAATCAAAGTTGTGCAAGCTCGTATTAGGGAAAAGCATCTTCTTGCTCAATTTTAAGTCTCAGATTATTTAATTTTTCAAGAAGTAAGTTTAGATCTCTCACTTCCACAAATCCTAAGAATTCCTCTCGAATTTTACATGAAAATATGTCCAGAAATCTAACAAAAAGATTAATTTAATCAACCGTTCCAACATCCGTTGTTTTATCTTCGAGTAGCGAGATAAATCTCCCTGTCTTAATGGACTTAACTAATTTATTAAGAATAACTTCTCAACAAGCTTCAATTAACACATTTTGAGTAGTTTCACTAGTAAATATTGCATTTTTAGGTGCTTTTTTAGGCGATTCTTTAAATCGGTGTCACCAGCTTCAATACGAAATTTCTAATGATCTCGGAAGTTTCCCTCATTCTCTGTAAGCTCCCCGTCGTCACGATGACCTCATATGGGAACGTTTAGTCAACCACTTAGTTTACTGTCTTTATTATGGGTACTAAAATTTTCTTCAATTCCTTTTTTAACTTCACAGTTTAATCTGACTTCAACTGATTGCGTCTTGTTTTCAAATGCCTTTTAAATTCAGAACATCTTATGATTGATGTTTTATACTCACTGGAGGCGCGGGCGTGAAGCATTTCTACTCCTTTTTTGTGATTTTGAAACCGAGCTAGTACAAAGCTTCCGAGATATATTCTACTCCTACCTCCTTCCTTTGATCTAAAAAGTACAAATGCCTTGCAGTAAGCTCCTTGTGTCCATACGTCAGCCAAACAGACCTGTCTAGCCGTGATCTTTGGAAATGTCCTGACTGCACAGCAATAGGGAACCCATAAGTTAGTGGTGGAGTCCGCGGATCTACTACCAGACGACATTTTAAGTCATCAGTAATAGTTTCAGAACCAACAAAGATGCCAATATCCAACCCGTTTTCCCTTCCCTTACCACCCCCTCTCTGGGAAACTGTACTGAATATATACTGTCGGGAGAGATAAGGAAAATCACTCTTGAACAGGATATCTACCAAGGACACTGCTACGTCCTATTATAATGTAAGACCAAAATTTATATTTCGGAAACATGTAGAACTAAATTCGCTTTTGGTTTGATAAACTTTAAATTTAAAATGAACTAAATTAGGATTTACTTTAGACGTTGTGTACATCTATTTTGGGCAGTGATCAGATTAATTATTTAAAATTTAAGGAATCAAATGATTATGTTAGTAATTTAAATGTAAATTGGAATTTTAGTTCTCAAGTTTGTTTGGGCAAAGATAAAATTTAAATGTAAATTGAGATCTTAATGCTCAATTTTGTTTTGGCAAATATAACACATTTTATAGTATTTTGTTTGTAAGTTATAACATATTTTTCAATGAAAGGACATAAGGTTATATTAATAGTTTTATAGGAGACCAAGTCATGTCCTTAAAATTCAGATATAAATGTATTCATAGTTTAAAACTCAATGATGAGAGTTTGGGTAAAGATAGACTAAATAATGTAGTCTTCAAGGTGGGATCATTATTGCAGTGCTATGTTAATGTATATTTACGATTTGCTTGAATTAAATCCATGTTTTTTTAAGCCTTGGGATTTTGTTTCTTGTGTATAAACGTGATCTCTACCCTTTTTGGGAAACATCCTGTTGGAGTCAGACCATATTTCTGAGCTACCGGAGATTAAAAAAATATATTTCGGTTTAAAATAAAATAACTTAATCGACGCGGCCTAAATTGAGGCGTTTATTTGTTCAACATATGTTGTTGTAGACTGTAAGTGACAAAACTAGTATTGCAAGTTGTTTTGATTAGTTAGTAAACAATATAACATGTGCGCTGACAACTTAAACAGAGTGTCAGTATTTCTCACGGTAAATCAAGCTAGGGGGCTGTCGTGTCCAAGGTACCGGGGTTCATACCCATGTAGGACCACCTAGAGGTCAATCACGCCATTGGTTAAGCATTACGTGCTATACTTCGTTCTGTCACGAGCTCCTAATTAATTATATTAAGTTCTTTCATATCTTTTACTAATTCTTATCAACATCACATTTTGTAATAGAGCGAGGTAGTACAATGAAACCATAAAAACCCAGGCCGAACGTCAATTGAGACCCCAC
>CABFWO010003845.1:44968-77449 GCA_902155825.1 Timema genevievae | reverse complement strand
TGACGTGTGAGTGGTTGAACCAAGATGGTCCTGTTAGTGTTTCATGTGACGTGTGAGTGGTTGAACCAAGATGGTCCTGTTAGTGTGTCATGTGACGTGTGAGTGGTGAAACCAAGATGGTCCTGTAAAAGCAGATTAAAGGACCAAATATCTTGTAAATATATAAAAGAATGTTAACACCAACATTGTTTTATGGATATGAAGCGTAGCTTTGTCAGTAGAAATATAATTCAAGGTGAATGCGGTTGGAATGAAATATCTATGAAATGTATGTGGAAAACTCGTATGGACAGAGTCAGTGATGAATGGGTGCTAAGAAAGTGTGGTTTGAAAGGAATACAATAGTTATCTGTGAAAGGACCGTCTTACGATGGCTTAGCATGTTGAGAAGGTGAGTGTGGGTAGAATGACGAAGCAAATATATGAAGGTAGAGTGTGTGGATCAAAGGGAAGGGGTAGGCCATGTAATATCTGGCTAAATATTGTAGTTGAATGTGTGAAAAAGAGAAACATTAAGAGTTTTAATAATAAAAAAGCATGTATGACTCTGTGTATGGATGCTGGGGAAGCGAAGGGAGTATGCAAGGATATATAAATGTGGAGAAAGTTAGTGAGGGAGTTGTTTTTTGAGCTAGAGGCACAGTTTCTTGCCTACCCTGTAAGGGAACGGCTTAATTAGATATATATATAAATGTATGTGTAATGTTTATATTAAATTCTTTCCTGCATACTATTTTCCATTTGTAGTACAAAATGTAAAATAAATTTGGTTTTTTTTACAGGCTGTTTTAATCGTACCTTGCCTTATTTTATAGTTTTAAAAAAAATCCAAACTTACATTAATCCGGACAACTTCAAGCCCCAATTAGTCCAGGTTAATGAGGCTCAACTAAATAGCTTACCTTGTCTTCTGAAAAATAAGGAGTACTTCAGATGAAATATCATCTTGATCTGATGAGTACTTTTTGAGTTTACTGAAAACAAACAGGCAGGCAGAAAATTGAATCTACAAATATTATTATATATTTATATTCAATTGGAACAATTTACTGGCCATATAAAATCTACTTATCTAGATATAGCTATATGATAAATGACCAAATATATTGAACATTTATTTCATATTTATGACCCATCGGATCGCTTGGTATTCATTAAATTATAGAAAGATTGTCACACAATAGATAGATATGGTACCCCAGCCAAAAATTGACACAAACAAAAGTTGAGATTTTTTAGAAGGAAAAAACGCAAAATTAAGTTGTATCGAAATTGCCAACGTTAATTCTACATTAGAGAACAATGTTTATGGTAATTAAATGGACTATACTTTCATAAAAGCTGCTAATTGATGTTTCAATAATTTACTGTCACCATTGTGACGTCACAAGTAAATATTTTATTTTCTTCACTTTTCTTGCTCGATATAGTTTATTAGTAATTATTTGAGACAATTTGATAACAGTCATGTCAGTTTTCTTATATTTAGCCAAGAGCCGGATATTCTTATTCACGTAGTTCCTGTAGTGTCTATTTCTGAAAGTCCAAGGTAAATGTTGATAATTACCTTTCCTTTCAAATTGTGAAAATAGAACTCGCTTTTTAACACAGGTAACATTCATTGAATGAATTAGTTATTTGAGGCTATGTAAAATTTAGTTTTATTTATTATTAATTTTAAAGCTGTAATTATAGCTTGTATTTTTAATAAACGAAGACATTTTAATGAAAATAGAATGGTTTTACAGTAATAGTTATATATGTATGTGTCTATAGTAGTACTGTTGTACTATATGGTTGTGTCTATAGGGGTTGTAGTGTATGGTTGTTATTATTATTATTAGCACCGCGTCTTACTACCCGTTCGGGTTATACGCACTTACGCTAATTTGTAATGGTAGGGTGATTGTGAGATGAAATGGAGGACCTACAGTTTAACGTGGAATCCGAACCACGGTGGAGGCCTGGCATTCCTCACATTCACAAGTTGTAAAGGAAGGGTTTGGTAATCAGATAAATCTGTGCCGGGACGGAGGATTGAACCCCAGACCCCCAGCATAGAGGTCCGACACCTTACCCCTAGACCACCAGGTCACTCATAATGTATGGTTGTTAATTAGTGAGTTTTCCTAATTTAATTTAATTTGATTATATGAATTTTACTTTAGTAAAATTAATTAAACACCATACTAAAATTAGTTAAATTCTGCTTTGTGAGATGTTAATATGATTTGTTATGTGATTTTACTTGATAATATGTGAGCTATGAGACTTGTTTCTATCAGAAATGACCAAGTTTCTTTGATAACCTGAACGCACTTCACCTGATGGTCGCTCCCTTACCCTCTCCAGTTGTGTAACGTTTTGTTACATCATACTACCCAATCCCCTTACTAACTTACACGCATAAACTCTCTTTTAAATTCATACTACCCGCTCCGAATAGTATCGAGACTAATCATCTTCCTGAAATAATAACCTTTTCTATTGTAGTCCAAGGTAGTTTTAGTCTATATCAAGAACAATACTAAACAATATAAAACAAGAATAAACTACCTGCAATCACAAACTGTCCATGTACTTACCCTTTGTATCTTCTGTCTAGAACAACCTCCAAGACTGGATTATACACGTCGCGTCCTAGATTGAAGAGTGGGGCAAACAAGCCTTGGTGAGCCAGCAACTGATATTCCGAGCGGGCTGGTAAAAATTACACAAATGGGGGCTGACGGATATTTCACTCGAGAAGTAGACGGTGACTATTCTGCCCTCTGGCGAACGAAACAAACTCAACCACCAAGACATCGCGTGATTGTGTACGTCAAGAGTGAAGGAGTCAAAAAGAACAAATGGTGTACGTGATCAAGACAGGGCAGCAAATCCTCCAGTTTGATCGATGTAGTACGTGTTGCTCTGCAAGCATCATAATGGCTAATGTGACGTCACTCTTTAGTTTTGAGATCTCCCACCTTTCCAAGCCCAGCAACTAGTACCTATATAATCTTGGCGTATCTGAAGAAAAAGTTGACTATTGGATTCGACGCCTACAGGAGATGTCCTGTCCATGACTTGGACACTATCAGGATATATTTATTTTCATCGAACTACTTTAAAGACTTAAACTATGGCTTGTTTAATTTTGGACTCTAGATTAAAGTAGTATTTGGAGTAAGCTGGAATAGGCATCGTAATATGATAACTAAAAATTATTTGTTTAAGAAGTAAATTTTGATATGGGACACCAATTGTTTTCTGGCGCCACTTGGGCGCTAGTGTCTGTTATGTCACTTGAATATTTTAGAGTTCCACACTTATGAACTAATTTTTGCTTGAAGTATTAAATTTAAATTGTCTGAATATTGTTGTTACTAGTTATTGTAAACTCCCTTTTTGTTAATGTTTTCTTATTTGATTATTATTTGAATTATATGTTAAAGTAACCTAAGATTTTGCTGATTGATTAATTTAGACTTTAATATTTTCCAAATCATTTAATAGAAATTACTTGTGGTTATAGCTAGGCTTTTTTCGTATCTTATATTGTTTATTATTAACAATTAGGAATCTTGATAACGTATTTAGTCGTGTTGACATTAAATAGTTCCGCGGGAGTTTGACTTGAGGTCTGTAAGCCAAACTCTTGTGTTCTTTGAAATATCTGTGTGGTATTAAATTAAAAAATTTAACTTTACTAAATTATTCGGTCTGTATGCACTGTAGTGAATCAGACGCTTTTATAACAATTTTAAAGATGCCCTTTAGGCCCTTTTTTATCATCGTATAAATATCTTGCTCGATATTTATTGAGTAATAATTTGTTCAAATTTTCAACGTTTATAGTTGTTCTGTCTATATTTAATGTTGTGAATCTGACATATTGTAGTTTGGTCGAGTAGTTGTCTCTTCCAGACTGACCCATTTGACTGAAGGATATGTTTCAAGTTTTGAAACATTTTTATAATCGTATTGCGCTTAGCTAAATATATGTTATTATGTATTTGATTTTCAACATACCTTCGATGGACCTATAAGGCCATGTATATTATTGTTTCTATTGTTGTTACCTTGAATAAACTATTCATAGGGCCAGTTTCATAGTCAGATTTAGTACGCCTCAAGTGCGGCGCTATACTAAATACAAGACGTCACCTACCTGAAATTGAATNGTTTCATAGTCAGATTTAGTACGCCTCAAGTGCGGCGCTATACTAAATACAAGACGTCACCTACCTGAAATTGAATGGAATGGGCCAGTTTCATATACGAAACTGGCCCATTCCATTTTGGTCTAGGTAGGTGTCGTCCTGTATTTATTATCGACTCGCACTTTAGGCTCACTAAGTCTGACTATGAAACTGGCCCAAATTGTTATTTAAATCTTACTAATATCTTACCTTTTTTTATATCTTCTTTATATTACCTCCCACCTTCCTTTTAGTCTAGTGTGACTGTAGCTAAGAGGTAGTAGAGTGGGTGGTAACAATTGTTGTGGACTTAGATATTCAAGTGTTCACTTTGTCCATAGCAAGTTCCAACACAAAGTAGGACAGTGGAGAGTTCCTTCATGGATTTATCTTAATCTAGGAAATTAATTGAACACAAAATGCGATAGTTTATGGTTTATTTTAAGATGTATTACTGGATCAGGATTGTTGTAACAAGTTAAAATGTGTTGTTGTTTTGCTTCTTCAGTGGACATAGTTTTCAATGTTTCAGCTCTAAAGTGACACTCTTTTTTGTGAAATGAGTGCGAAGTCTGCACAAGAAAAGAGTGACACAACTTCCTTCTGGCGGTCAGATGTATTCCTTTACCTGAAGGCCCTTTGCCTCCTGTAGTCACCAATATTATCGTCAGGCTAATATATGTAGACAGTTCCATGTCAATGTTTTCATGACCACTTGTATAATTACTTACCATTCCAATGCTTAGTCTACCTACGGCCATATTACTTGAGATTAATATATCATACGTAGACATTGCAATCATTAACTTAATCAATCCAAGTTGATACGTTTTATGTATTCAAAGAAGTTTCAATTATTTTGTTTTTGAATGTTTTGGTATTTATAAGAGAAACAAATTAATAACAGTTTCAATCAGCACTAATTTAGTCTTAATATTTTCCTTACCCCTGTGTCGTCATGTTCCTGGAGTGTATCTCTTGTAGAGACAGACATATTTTCCCTACCCCTGTGCCATCATGTTCCTGGAGTGTATCTCTTGTAGAGACAGACGATTAACTCGTCGACTGAAATAAATGAACAAAATACAAGAGAGACAAAAAAAAAAGGAATAAGATGGAAAAATTAGGAAGAGAAACAAGAAAAATAAGAAGGCTTGCACGTAAATGAGGATGGAGTTGATGACGTCACCAGCACACTAAACAGGGGATTTGTGAGTCCGGGGGTGGTAAGGGGAGGAGGGTCTGTGTTTAATGATGTGATTAAACTTACCACGGTTCGCGGCCTGCCTCCATGTTGGGTGAAATTCTCCTCTCGGCCAAGCTGAATGTAGTTACGCAGAAAGAAACCATCTTAAGAAATCATTATTTGGTTGAAATATTGTCCGAGTTCTTCTGCCTACTTACTAATCACTAAACATTTAAAAAAAACTCCAAAAATAAGTTTTTAGAGCCCTTTGTTTGAAATATTCCCATCCCGGCCCCTTTGGACTACTGTCGGTTAGTATTATATTTAAATGGTGTATCGCATTATGAATTGTGAAGCCTTTTCATACTAGTTTACATGTTTATACAGGCCTATGTTTAGTATGGCCATATTGCATAACAACACACTTTCCTTAAATCCAGCAAGATCTATCAAATAGTCCCAATACATTTCTTAGTGATAAATTATTTATATAATTTTACCAATCATCCAAACTCTCCCATTGAAAACATACTTACCTACACAGATACATATCACACCTGTCATCAAATATTACTTGCTCTAGACACCTTAGAGAGAAAGTATAGTTGTGATCGTCAAAAGAATCTTAATCGAGATTTTGATAAATATCGACGTTTCACGACCACCTGAAAACAAAAAAGTTGTTTTCGCAACACCGTCTGTCTGTACTTTGGGCTGGAGCTGAAACTATTTTTAACTACTGTATAGAACTTTGTATCTGTAGTTTTCATAAGGTCCCCCGAAGGTGTTTTTTAATTAGATATCTATCCCTAAATCTAAGGGTAGTTTACTGACGGGCAAAAAGAGAAATAAATCGATTTTCTAGAAATTTGCTCTAAAGATTTTAATTAAATTTCATACGATTGACTGTTTATCACTATAAACAAGATTACAGTTCACATCTTCTCATGAATATGACTTTGAGGGTAATTTACATAGGGGAAATTTGGATCACCCCACCGCAACTAGTGAAGATACAAAAATATTTATCATTGTAAAGTTGTAGTACTGTTAAAGATAGAAATCTTTTATTTGAAATATATTTTTATAAAACCAGTAATTTCTGAGCTATAAGCAAACATACTTTTTAATTCATATCCTTGAAAATGAATTTGATTCTTATGATCTACGTTGGACAAAGATGTTTCTATTTTCTCAATATTTCAGTAACAATGTTCCTATTTCCTAGTGCCATAGAGTAAGTATGTAACAGTGTATATTATTTCATTTACGATCTTTGGTGTAATGTTTCTACAACAATGTATATGTCTATTTTAAGATAAAAATGGGAGAAAGTCTGTGTGGTGCAACGGACCATTTATTTAAAAAAACCTTTATAATAGGGATCATACTACAACCTTGGTTATTGAATTTATAGTTTTCTAGTTTTTGACTACCGTTCAAGGAATGACTTCAGCAGCCTTCTGGTTAAACAGGTTATTAAATCTGTTAAGTACTCCTTGTCCAGTATGCTATGTTGATCTAATATACATACAGTAGCCCCATGGCTTCTTTGGTACTGAGTGATAGCTCATAGCTGAGAGCTGACGGCTTTGAAAAGTTACCAGACCAACTTATGTATCCCTACGCCGAACCATATGCTCTGCAAAAACATGTGTTTAGCAGCTGTCACTTCTGACAGTCAAAATTTAGGTATATACCTAACTGTTGACTGTCAGAAGTCAGCTGTGAACAGTCAGTCAGCACCAAAGAAGCCATGGGGCTACTGTACAACTATTAACATAATACAGGTAAACAAGAATATTTTCTTTGGATAAAATAATGTATATAAATGTAATTAATAATTTCATACTAGCTTCGGTGACTGCATGGTGTAAGGTGCTACTCTCGCAAAAGACTCGACTGCCCAAGACGGGGAGATTGGGGCTCGATCCGGTAGGGTGCACTAAGGGTGGTTTTTTATAAATGGTTTTCCACTCTCACTCCCTGCAAATGCGTGAAACGTACGTATAACCCAGACTTGCAGTAAGACGTGGTGCTAAAAAAACTATAAATATTGTAATAATATCGACAAATATTGGTGAAGGCGTTAACACTTATTGCATAAAAGACCAAGGGAAAGCTATAATTCATAAATGAGGGGTTACATTTGTTTTAAATAATAGATTAATATTTTTTCTATGGTAATATGTTCAAAAATTGTTTTATCTAGTTGTTAGTAAGAAATTACAATAAGCATTTATATAATTTAAATACACCTCATTTACCCGGAAAGGTAGCAACTCACCTTTTTCTGACTCCACTATAATCATATTCATAATATAACTAGTGAAGATAAGATGGCTACCGTTCAGTGTAAGCGGGGTGAACATATGCTTCAAATTCAGCTAACAATATGAAAGCGTTTAATACCATAACGGCAACCTGGGGGTCGCGGGCGATTCACACCACACCGTGTGAGTCCTTTTCAGAATATTAGGGTACGTTGTTGGTTAAAGGCAATTGAAAACGCGCATGAACTATTTAAGGTTTTGATTATTAGCAATAAAGCAAACACATACACTTATTTGGTTAAAATGTCAGCAGCCACTGAATTAAATTATAAAAGTAAATGAATAGGCATAAAATAGAATATAATAACATTAAATATATAGCTAGGTAATTAATAAAAATACAAGCCACATATTAAACATTTAATCATTAATCTCTTGTAATGTTCAGTCACTGTACAATTCACGGTCGATGTCTACGTCACGTCTATCATTCACTTAGGTCCTCTACCGGTCCACACATATAGCACCGACCAGAGATTCACGAACATTGGACACGCTGGTCCTCACCCTGACACACTGGTCCTCACCAGGACACACTGGTCCCCACCAGGACACGCTGGTCCTCACCAGGACACGCTGGTCCTCACCCTGACACACTGGTCCTCACCAGGACACGCTAGTCCTTACCCTGACACGATGGTTCTCACCAGGACACGATCTTCTTCACCCTGACACGTTGGTCCTCACCCGGACACGATGGTCCTCACCAGGACACGATGGTCCTCACCAGGACACGCTGGTCCTCATAAGGACACGATGGTCCTCACCAGGACACGATGGTCCTCACCAGGACACAATGTTCCTCACCAGGACACGCTGGTCCTCACCAGGACACGCTAGTCCTTACCCTGACACGATGGTTCTCACCAGGACACGATCTTCCTCACCCTGACACGATGGTCAACCCACTACACTAGCCTGAGTTCGAACTGAAGGCTTTTCTTCTGGTCGCCAGCCGTGTATATAGTGGTCACAGTCTGGAAGTCTCCATTTCCACAATACTGGGTTCGAACAAAGCTAGCCCAGAGTGTTCTATCTTTCCTTTCAAGTAAGCTCCCTCCCGATCCCCTCTAAAACTCCGGCCTAGCAACCTGCTAAACAAAGATGGAGAGAGAGAGAGCCAAATGGCAAGTGCGCATGCTCTGAGGTAGGACCCTAATCTCGTTATATTATTTTTCGTAACATACATTCTAACAAAATTATAAAAGTTAATTTTTAAAGTTTTCCTTGGTTTCTTGTCAGTTTTGTGCGTCGTGTTGCCACTTCAGGCGGCCCTAAAATTACACCAATAAAATTACTATATTGGTTGTAGGAAATGTTCCAGAATACCTAAGATTAAAACATTTAAAAAATAGTACACCTTACCAACATTCAAATACCATCCTCCCATGTTTAAATAATCACATCCTAAGCTGGGCCAATATTTTATGTGGTTCCTTATTTAGTTCTTATCTAACTAATTAAATATTTGTTTATTAATACGGTTTTGTTACATAACAAAAAATAAATGTTACGGTGCACCCGCATGTCACAAACTTTATATCGCCTTTATCTTAAAAAATTGACATTTACTAAAAACTCGTAAGATTTGTGAAACGAAATAATAGGTCTGTACATTGTTGCAGAAATATTACACAAAAGATTATATTAGAAATAATATACACTGTTACTTACTTACTCTATGGCACTAGGAACTAGGAACAATTTTACATAAAAATTGAGAAAAGAGTAATATCTTTGTTCAACAAAAAGTATAAAATCAAATTCATTTTCAAATAACTGAATTAAAAAGTTTATATGGTTGCTTATAACTCAGAAACTGTTGGTTTTATAAAAACATATTTCAGATAAAAGATTTTTATCTTTAATAGTACTATA
The DNA here is from genome assembly GCA_902155825.1 of Timema genevievae. Taxonomy (NCBI): domain Eukaryota; kingdom Metazoa; phylum Arthropoda; class Insecta; order Phasmatodea; family Timematidae; genus Timema; species Timema genevievae. Next base: position 67,868 of record CABFWO010003845.1, on the reverse strand, counting down.
ACTTTACGATGAAAAAATAATTTCGTATCTTAAATAGCTGCGTAGAAATTATGAAAATTGGAAAATTTCCTCTATTTAAAGTAATCTCAAAGTCATTTTCATGAGAAAATGACAACTGCCATCCTATGTATAATGAAGGACAGTGTCTAGATGTAAAATTTAATCAAAATCTTTATAGCAAGCTTTTTTTTTTCTCTCTTTTGCCCTTCAATAAACTACCGTACCCTGAATTTTAGGGTAAGATATCTAATTCCAATAGTTCCTCGGGAGGAACTTATGAAAACCTCAGACACCAAGTTTTAGCCCAATTGGTAAATTAGTTTCGGCTCTAGCCTGAGGTACAGACAGATAGATGGACAGACAGACGGCATTGCGAAAACAACTTTTTTTTTGTTTTGTTTCAGGGAGTCATGGAATTTCGACATTTATCAAAATGGCTGCCTGTAATAAGTATTGGAATTTCTCCTCTCGAACAATGGCCTAGTTCTCACGAATATTCTTGAATTGACTCCAGAATAATTGCAGCCAATCCTTCCCATCACCTTCAAGCTTCTTTATTTCCATCACAAAAATTAAATAGCCAAAGCTATTATTTATGCTTATTAGTGGGAATTACTCCATCTAGATATCATATTATGAAAATTGAAAAATGACACCTGGACACGGGAATCGAACCCAGGACCTTTGGCTTAGTACGTCAATGTTCTGACCACTGAGCTATGCAGGATTCGTCCCGTGCTCAGGGTCATTCTCCACTCATATTTTAAGGCAGAGTCTATTATGGACGTGCGGAAATCGTCGGCTACAAATATTCGATTCCCGTGTCCAGGTGTCATTCTTCCATTTTCAGAATATGATATCAATCACAAAAGTTTAAATTTTAGCTTATATTGTACAATTTTATTGCTAGCACTTGCACTTGCAGCGTCATAATCACTCACTTTTCAACAGCTTCACTTTCTTCATCTAAATCCGGCAATGTTGAATCTGGTTCTAACATAAAATTGAATATGTATTTGTCTAGTGAATTTAATTGAGTAAACGTCTTTGCCAACATTTCATAACAGGCTTGTTTGTACATTTACCTTTTCTCTAATCTGCTGATTAAATTCCTCACTAAGTTTCTTTAATGCTTCAGTAGATGAGCTACGTAAAGTAGCATTGGCCTTTGTCGTATGTTCCATGGCTAGGCCTATACATTCGAGTATAATCTACAATTCACTCTTTTAGATCACAACTGTCCTGTCATGGTGGCCATGAAATTTAAATTAAATTTAGCTACCAGCCAAGAATATTTATCTTACAGCTGGACCTTAAAAGAAGTGAAATAAACACAAAATAACTATATTTACTGAGTCCAAACCATGCTTGCTTGTATTTGATCAGGTTATTAACAAGAAACAAAAAATATATCAAGGAAAACATAAACATCACAAAAACAAAAAAAAAAGGTAATTTTCATAGCGTTCTTGATTCCTTGTATCCAATAGTCCTATGTTCCTTTGAATTCCTGACAAACTTATTACGGTAAAGGTTTAATAGTAGATAGATAGATATAGATAGATAAATAAATAGATAGATGGATAGTGTTAACTCTTGTTTAATTATTCATCCAATTGAAATGTTTCGTGAAAAGCTAGTTATTGTTATCTGGACATTAATTTGGTAGTTAAAGTAATACGTATATATTTTGCGATATAAATATTTTTTAAATCAATCAAACTCCATTTTGGTTTACGTAAAATGATGAAATACATTTTAAATAAAGGCTCGTGGGTATTGTGTAAAACCGAGTAGAACTATAACTAAATCAATACTCATTTTTAAATTTGCAAAGCGTAAAATATTGCACTCATAAAATAATGACCCATTAGTAAGTAATGTAAACCTATTTTAATTTTAAAAATATGTATGTGCTGCATCTTCTTCGCCCTTCAGCCGATCTCTTTTTCTCTTATTTTCAATTTGTTTTCGTTTGCCGCCCCGTTATTCTGCCTTCTAGGTAATGATTGTGTTGATAACGCTATTGATGACAGCCGTTGAGAAGAGCAGTGTCTACAACTTACACCGCCATCACCCCCTCACCTTGATAAATGACGAACTTTGGGGCGGTAATCAAGCTGGAGGTGATAAGTGAAAGAGGGTGGGTAAGAAGGGGAGGTTCTCCCCGCGGTGGCTGCTGGGATCTTTCCAAGACGAGCGTCTGTGGTTTGTCAAACTAATGGCGCCCAACACGTTTCATCATATCTTTTTCTCTGTTTGAAGAACATAAGGACGTTTGTAAATATAATATTTTAGGAAAGCAGGACTGTAGAAAAAAAAACCAATTCGAGATTTGAATTTTGGTTGGTTTTTCTATTTTTGATGAAACTCATTTTAGAGACAGCTATAATTTAGTTGAGTGTAAATAATATCATTTTGAACAGAAACATGTTAATGGCTTCAAATTATCATTTAAAAACTAATATCATCTAATTTTAAAATCAATTTAATCATAGAGTTACACATAGATTTAATTACAGAGGTGACAGATTACATTATTCACCCATATTGAATACATTTCTGCATTACCTGAGCTAATACCTCCAGTATAGGTTTGTACTAGATCCCCAGCACCAAGAGTAACCTGAGCTAATTTCCCTGGGCTTAGCTTGCTCTAGATCCCCATCACCAAGAGTAACTTGAGGTAATTTCTCAGGTCTTAACTTGCTCTAGATCCCCAGCACCAAGAGTAGCCTGAGCTAATTTCCCTGGGCTTAGCTTGCTCTAGATCCCCATCACCAAGAGTAACTTGAGGTAATTTCTCAGGTCTTAACTTGTACTAGATCCCCAGCACCAAGAGTAGCCTGAGCTAATTTCCCTGGTCCTAACTTGTTCTAGATCCCCAGCACCAAGAGTAGCCTGAGCTAATTTCCCTGGTCTTAACTTGTTCTAGATCCCTAGCACCAAGAATAGCCTGAGCTAATTTCCCAGGTCTTAACTTGCTCTAGATCCCCAGCACCAAGAGTAGCCTGAGCTAATTTCCCTGGGCTTAGCTTGTTCTAGATCCCCAGCACCAAGAGTAGCCTGAGCTAATTTCCCTGGGCTTAGCTTGTTCTAGATCCCTAGCACCAAGAATAGCCTGAGCTAATTTCCCTGGGCTTAGCTTGCTCTAGATCCGCAACACCAAGAATAGCCTGAGCTAATTTCCCAGGTCTTAGCTTGCTTTAGATCCCCAGCACTAAGAATAGCCTGAGCTAATTTCCCAGGTCTTAGCTTGCTTTAGATCCCCAGCACTAAGAATAACTTGAGGTAATTTCCCAGATCTTAGTTTGTTTTAACAAGCTTCTGTACACAAGTGATATTCCACGGCACGCCACTGTCTTATTTAACTGCCTCTAGTTTCACTTGAGCTAACAAATAAAAACAAGTAATATTGTTTAAATCAGATTTGTATTCAATAATACTTTCTTTATCCGCATCTCTTCACCCGTTGGGGCAACGTGTAATATATATATAGGGTTATTGTGTTATATAAATGTATATATATATATACATTATATTTTAAATACGAGTATAATATTGCGTACACATATATAGATATGCATAATAAGACTAATAACTTATATATGTTTTATATATAGATATACATATCTTTGATATAAATATAAGCACCACGTCTTACTACCTGTTCAGGCTATATGCATATCTAGGCCTATTAATTAAGCTAATGGCTTGTAGATGAGGAAGGCTTAATTTAGAGGATGTGTACCCAAATTTGTTTGGAGGAAGAGTGGAAAACCATTTAGGAAACACCAACCATTGTTCACCTGAGTGAGCTTCCAACCTCAATCTCCCCGTCCTCAGCAGTTTAGATCAACACGAAACCAGCGCGTTAGCTAAATATGCCACCAAGGCGGGTTCTTCACTATCGTTATGTCCAGTCTATTGCGAGAGTGACATTTTAGACCACTCGATCATCGAAGCGGGTGTTATATAAAATAAATTAGTTACCGAGTTGGGGGCTGAAGTGAGATTTTATCAAATTTGTATAATTAGAATAGGCCTAGAACATATTTTTGTATGAGTAATAGGCTTATATATATTTATGTTATAAAAGGGAGCTAGTAGTTCATGTTTAAATTCAAATAAATTGTATTCAAAAGAAAATGCTTGATTCCAACTTTCAACATATGACCTCTCCTGTAGACAAAGTCACGCTAATCCCCAAGGTTTTCAAGATGGCAACTCTTCATCTACTTATAATGAACACAAACCAGTACATCTACCACTTTCCTAAGCGCCTGCCTTTGTCTTTGGGAGTCTCATAAATATTTTATAATTTATTTCTCTCCTTGGATAAAAATTCCATAAATATAAACTAACCATATAAATTTGTTTGCGAGCAGGGCGGCCCGGACCTCATTTAAGAAGCTCGGATACTGTAAGCGGCAAGGTAACGTCGCATGCCAGACAGACAGAGTGCTTTCTCGTCTTGCCGAGTAAATAATTCATACAACGGTGAGCTTTTATAAGGGGGAGGATGGGACTCACTCTCTGGGTAAATAGTGTCAACTAGTCACTGAGGGTGGAGCTCACTCTCTGGGTAGATAGTGTCAACTAGTCACTGAGGGTGGAGCTCACTCTCTGGGTAGATAGTGTCAACTAGTCACTGAGGGTGGAGCTCATTCTCTGGGTAGATAGTGTCAACTAGTCACTGAGGAGGATAAATAGTGTCAGCTAGTCACTGAGGAGGGTAGATAATGTCAGCTAGCCATTGAAAAGGACTTATCTTAACTTGTACTCCGATTTTCCTCCAAGCAGATGTGGATGCACTTACTCAAAATGAACCGTTCCTCATCTCTTTCACATTACAGTAATTAGTACATTTGATATAACTCGAGCGAGTGATGAGACGTGCTGACTGTTTTTCATCTTTGACTTATTTAAAGATGTTTGTTAACTAGTTTGTTTGTTAATGTTTGTATGTACACGATAAACTTGAAAATGGCTTAAGCGATCTAGACAAGATTTTCACTTTCATGTGTTACTTGTACTCTCAGGACGGACAAAGTGTAGAATTATTTCTTCTTTTAGTTTTACATAATGTTACTAGTCTAGAGACGTACATCTCGTGAATATGTTTGTAATATGGTCCTGGGTTAAAGTGCTCCACTCAGGACCCGATGTTTGTGAGTTCAAACCCAGCCGATTACGACTGATATTTCTTGAGTGGTAGTAGATTGTGACATGTAAAAGAACCCTGTAAGGTATGTGAAAATACCTTTCCGGCAAAATCGGTAGGCCCTTTCTCTCTCGCTCATAGAAACTATGTGTGGAAGGAAATGGACAACCACCACACTTTCTGAACTCCCTTAGTACATGTGATGTCCACCAGATGGTGCAGGCAGCGCTAACCAGCCGAAGGTCTGAGTGCATGCCCAGCTCAGGATGGATAGAAATCATTTAACTCTTTCCAGCCCAAATTAACTAAGGTGTATTCTAAGAATTTTTTTTTTAATTTATTTTAAAATCTATGTATAGCTTACAAAAAATATTTTTGTATTAATATAATTTGAAATATCTCTTTAATGTGTAGCCATTTGGTTACATCGGGCATTGGTTTAGCTTAGAGATAAAAATGATATAAAAAACAACGTAGCCATATGTCTACACCGGGCTGCAAAGCTGACGATTTCCTCACGTCCATTACAGACTCTGTCCTAAATTACGAGTGCAGAATGTCCCTGGACACGGGACTACTCCTGGATAGCTCAGTGGTTAGAGCATTGGCGTACTAAGTCAAAGGTCCCGGGTTCGATTCCCGTGTGCAGGTGTCAATTCTCAATTTAAAGATGATTATATTTAGATGCAGCCACAATCATAAGTAACAAAGATAAAAGCTTAGCTGTTTAATCCATCAATGTAACTTAGTACAACGTATCTACAAACAGTTACAAACCAAACTATTAAAGCTTATTATATGTTAAAAGAATGTGATTCATCTGAGGCCTCAAAACTCGTAATAGACTCGTTGTTGGCGTATGGCACCATGGCTTGTAGGTTAGACATTCCTGGCAGCGGCGGACATGTAACCGTCTCTTGAGGTTGGGACATCCTGTAGTTACTGTTACTTCGCTTCCATAAAATGATGATGATGATGATTATTACTTTGTGTCAGTAGAAATATTAAACCTTGCTTAAGTCTAATTAACCAGACCATGGCAACCATAGGAACAACATCCCTTATGAGAAATAGCTATGGTACCTTCGGGAATCGAACCCGAGACCTCTAGTTTAGTAACCAGTGATGCTGACCACTAGAACAAAAGGCTGGTCTGTGATAGACTGGATTGGCAGTGACAGAAAGATCGCTTTTCGAATCCCTGATAAATGTATTGAGGGTATATTTACTCAGTGATTTTCCACTCTCCCTCCATGCAATTGGGGACGTATTTCCTTTAAACTTTACATACCTGATTAGTATAAATATTAGATAGTCCAGAAGTTTGTTCTCTCCATGTCAGCAAGTGGTAGTGTTTTCTTGGTGGGAATATATTATAAGAATATAACTAGACCTAGATCACAACAGTTGTGTCTCAAATAAACACAACCTGGTTGGTTTCACACACAGATGGCAAGTCCTATGAAGGTTTGCTGGTAAGTGCAGATAGTGTTGCACTTGTTTGGTTGATGTGTGTGTCTCCTAGGGTAATTGAAGGATAGAGCACTTGAGGAAGGGGGGTAGTAATAGTTGCAAAAGAGTGACCTGTTTGCATTATTATTCAGAGGGCAGAGGGGACCAGGGGGACTTGAGTGACCCAAAGAAAGGGCTACTGAAGAAACCAGCTAAGCAGGAATAGCTCAAGTAACTTTTGATTTACTTAATAATGGCACTACTATCTAAGTTAATAACATTAAACACAACTTTTTGAATGTGTGGAATACCAGGCCTCCCCCGTGGTTCGGATCCCACGTTAAACTGTAGGTCCTCCATTTCATCTCACAATCACCCTACCATTACGCATTAGCGTAAGTGCGTACAACCCGAACGGGTAGTAAGACACGGTGCTTAATAATAATAATAATAATAATAATAATAATAATAATAATAATAATAATAATAATAATAATAATAATAACAATAATAATAATAATATTTACTACGAAATAATCAAACAATCTTTGGTAAAATAATACAATGGATTAAATAGTCAAGTTGTTATATCTATTAGTTACTGTTACAGGTGCATCAAAATATAATATTCTTTAAATTGGAAAAGGACACCTGGACACGGGAATCGAACCCGGTACCTTGGCTTAGTACGCCAATGCTCTAACCACAGAGCTACCCAAGAGTTGTCTCATTTTTAGGGTCATTCCTCATCAGTGACCCTGGGCATGGGTTGACACCTGGATAGTTCAGTAGTTAGAGTATTGGCGTACTAAGCCAAAGGTACCGGGTTGTACTCCCGTGTCCGGGTGTCATTTTCCAATTTAAAGAATATCAAATAATATTATTTATTCCTATTAATAAACAGTGTGACATTATATTTCAGTGTATGTAATATAACCTATATTAGATGAACTGAGAAAATAAACACCGATGTTACAAACAATAATAAACTTTCCCAGAGTCGATGTGTTAGTCTCCACTCCATACTCAAACCTGTAGTGATATTAGTACGAGTCTGGGGACAGAGGGTCAGTGTGCTATACTCACACCTGCTGTGATATTAGTACAAGTCTGGGTATAGAGGGTCAGTGTGCTATACTCACACCTGCTGTGATATTAGTACAAGTCTGGGTATAGAGGGTCAGTGTGCTATACTCACACCTGCTGTGATATTAGTACAAGTCTGGGTATAGAGGGTCAGTGTGCTATACTCACACCTGCTGTGATATTAGTACAAGTCTGGGTATAGAGGGTCAGTGTGCTATACTCACACCTGCTGTGATATTAGTACAAGTTTGAGTACAGAGTGTCAGTGTGCTATACTCACACTTGCTGTAATATTAGTACAAGTCTGAGTACAGAGGGTCAGTGTGCTATACTCACACCTGCTGTGATATTAGTACAAGTCTGTGTACAGAGGGTCAGTGTGCTAATGTTATTCGTGAAACATGTGGGAGTCTAGCTCTGTGTACCGCTCTCCTCTCTAGATAGTGCTATACTCCAAGCTAGGAGATACAATACACAGTCATTTGGTTCTCGAGGGAAATAAACTGAATTTAATGAGTCCTTGATCTTTTAAATTCTATTTGGAATTTATAAAATGTATTCTTTCTCTCTTAAACTTGTCTTATGTTTGGAGGTTATTTTTGTATCTATTGTAAGTGCTGAAAAAAGGGGTCACGTGGTCTGAACCTGATAATAAAAGCGGTGTTATTGTTTTTACAAAGAGGCTTGTTGTAAAGTAAGCAGATAAGCAGGGCTAAAAGCCTTCCATCAGCCATGGCTACGAACTTCAACGTCCTCTGATAAAGTGATAGTATCGCGACTAGAGAGTAGATATTGTAGTAGCCCTTTTCGCAGGAAGGGCGGAGTCAGATCAATACGACATGTAGCGCTGCGCGGTGAGAGCACCAACTACCGGCTGGAGGCACGATTCAACAGTGTACTATCGTCCTTCTACTATGAAGGACCAAACTAGGTCCTCATTATTGTTCAAGGTGGATTTGAAATGGAACTAAGTTTCTCTGAAAGTATTACCTAACTTTGTAAACTCAACCATGGTCAGGATCGATAAGGATTCAGACCCTTCTTCCCTTTATCCTGAAAGATGAGATCCTTCTTTGTGTCCTCACTTGGGGTATGTGAGAGATGTGTGAGAAACTCGTCAGGGTCCCCACTTGGGGTATGTGAGAGATGTGTGAGAGACTTCGTCAGGGTCCTCACTTGGAGTATGTGAGATATGTGTGAGAGACTCGTCAGGGTCCCCACTTGGGGTATGTGAGAGATGTGTGAGTGAATCGTCAGGGTCCTCACTTAGGGTATGTGAGAGATGTGTGAGTGAATCGTCAGTGTCCTCACTTGGAGTATGTGAGAGATGTGTGAGAGACTTAATTCTCTCAAGAGCAGTTTCAGCTGCCAACTGCACCGCCCACACTTGTGCTAAACGTCTGTAAACATATGTAATTTCAAGAAACAAAGTGTTATGAACACACAAACTAACTTAACACAGGTCAACAAAGTCCCAACGCTCAACTCTAGCGTCAGGAAATTCTAATTCCTAAATAATGGCGTGAAGCAACATACACGTTCTTCCTTTGTGAAGTGAAATAGATTCAGTAAGTAGTGTATTCGTGCGCAGCCGCCTCATATCTGACAGCAGCGTGATATATTGGACGCATCTCATTAAGATATAGATCACAACTCCACAGCTCTTTAAAAGTAGTCTTGACAGGATTTCCTCTCGATGATTTTTGGCAACATGTTTGTTCTGAACTGTCTCCAGGTGAAAACATTAGCAAATTTGTGAAACTCGTCGGAAATCACATGTTTACTACATATGGTGACAAAGGCGCAACTCCTATCATGCGTAGGGCTTCCAGTTTTTTAATATCAAAGGGGTTTTCACACTTTAAAAAAATCTGTCAACCTGCTGTCTTATACATATTTTGATGAGTGTATGACAAGAATCTAAACTTTTGTTCTAACTTTGTTCTCCCAAGCTCTTCAGAGTTCTTTCAAATACTTTCGGTTATACATTTGGGAACATTTCAATTACGTTTGTAGTTTGTACATTACAAATTTACAATAATGGTTTTCAACTCAATGTAATTTATAAAGAAATGGATCTACTTGTTTGAAGACTTATATTTTATTCACAAAGGCCTACCTCATCGAATATTTTAGTTCAACACTTTCATATCTATTCAGAATAGAGCTCAAGGGTGGGATTGTGACAGAGTTTAAGTTCTTAGAAAAACATTTTATAAATGCTATGCTTCGATATCTACATATCTTATTCTTGTCATTAATTATGTTACTGAATAAGCTAATTAAATGAGTATTAGGTATCCATTCAAATAGTTAACCCTTGCAATTTATATCATTCTATAATAATAAAATGTATCAACAAACAACAATGTTGCTCATGTCTTAATAACATTAGAAGGTGTTTGGCCTTTATTTGATATTCATATAGCTATTTTTTCAAAGCGTGTTATAATTACATCACCAGTTGGCTTCAATTATATTTATATCCTCCAATAATTATTTTAAAATGTACCTTATCTCTTAATCATTACAAATAAATAAATACTCTTCAGTACAGTTCAACCTAACCTTGATCTTATTAATTATAAATATTTAAAAAATTACATTTTATAAACATTGTTATGTTTTTGATATAGTCAATAACATTAATTTTATGAAGTCGAAATCCATTACACTTAAATCTGCAAAAATAGTTTTAGTTAATTTTAATCAAAGCAAAAAATATACTTTACTAACGCAATCCTTCCGTATTTGGGATAAAAGGAGAAATACATTTATTGTGTTCATTTAAAAATGACCTAACTGAGAGGGGAATCAAACCCCGCACCTTGGGCTTTGCGTAACAATGTTTTACCATTTGGTTAGTTATAAGAATATGTTTCTTTGTTCTCCGGTTAGTTTGGAGCGTGAATCTGGTGGATGTCAGCAGACACAGCCTCCTGTGGTAATGTCAGCAGACACAGCCTCCTGTGGTAATGTTAGCAGACACAGACTCCTGTAGTAATGTCAGCAGACACAGCCTCCTGTAGTAATGTCAGCAGACACAGCCTCCTGTGGTAATGTTAGCAGACACAGCCTCTTGTGGCAATGTCAGCAGACACAGCCTCCTGTAGTAATGTCAGCAGACACAGCCTCCTGTGGTAATGTCAGCAGCCTCCTGTAGTAATGTAAGCAGACACAGCCTCCTGTGGTAATGTTAGCAGACACAGCCTCCTGTAGTAATGTCAGCAGACACATTCATCCTCCTGTAGTAATGTCAGCAGACACAGCCTCCTGTGGTAATGTTAGCAGACACAGCCTCTTGTGGTAATGTCAGCAGACACAGCCTCCTGTAGTAATGTCAGCAGACACAGCCTCCTGTGGTAATGTCAGCTCCTGTGGTAATGTCAGCAGACACAGCCTCCTGTAGTAATGTCAGCAGGCACAGCCTCCCTTAGTAATGTCAGCAGACACAGCCTCCTGTGGTAATGTCAGCAGACACAGCCTCCTGTGGTAATGTTAGCAGACACAGCCTCCTGCGGTAATGTCAGCAGACACATACTCCTGTAGTAATGTCAGCAGACACAACCTCCTGTAATGTCAGCAGACACAACCTCCTGTAGTAATGTCAGCAGACACAGCCTCCTTTAATGTCAGCAGACACAGACTCCTGTAGTAATGTCAGCAGACACAGACTCCTGTGGTAATGTCAGCAGACACAGCCTCCTGTGGTAATGTCAGCAGACACATCCTCCTGTGGTAATGTCAGCAGACACATCCTCCTGTGATAATGTCAGCAGACACATCCTCCTGTGGTAATGTCAGATGACACAGCCTCCTGTGGTAATGTCAGCAGACACAGCCTCCTGTGGTAATGTCAGCAGACACAGCCTCCTTTAGTAATGTCAGCAGACACAGCCTCCTGTAATGTCAGCAGACACAACCTCCTGTGGTAATGTCAGCAGACAGAGCCTCCTGTAGTAATGTCAGCAAACACATTCCCCTAAACGTTATGTTATTTAATAACAATCCCCTTTTCTCAACTAATACAAAGCCTACAGTGATGAATAATGTAAAAAAGTAAACAAGGTAAACAAAAAATTCAAGATGATTGCATTCTGACATCAAATATAGTATACAAGGAGGTATTGTAAATTGTAAATACTTTCACATTAATAAACTCTCTTTGCTATTTTTTGTATACACTTCGCTGAGTATTTAATTTGAACAACCCAACAAAAGACTAAATATATTTTTATGGGGGGGCCCCCTAGACAATTTTCCTGCATATTTTTTAACATTTACATATAAAATAACTCCAGTAACACAGTGAAATAAATTTAGCAAAGACATAGATTGTGTTTAAAATGAAGCTTTAAACAGTTTGATTATTAATGCAATATATACACACATGTGTATACATTTATATGTATATACATACACGCATTTCATGGGCACTCACAGTAAAGGGCAAGGGTCACCTTGCCCCCATCCCCTGGAAATTTTAATTTAATTTGATTCGTGAAATGTTTTCTTTTATAAAAGAAGATTGTTAAAAAGAATAATATTTAAGTTTACCTAACAATTTTTTTTCTCCAAGCATTTCTCGACTACCAGATCTACAATTGTGATATGACATCCACTCGACACATTCCTGAATAAAAACTATCATAACACTTCACTATAAACGATGGCTGACCACTTTTGTAGAAACATTTATAAATCAATTTGGTAATGACCGTAGACGCTTTCAGTTTCTCTTTAGATAGATAGTGTTTTTATGTATTGCTTTGAAATTAGTTCAAATTATAAGATTTTTATTATTTTATAACTTTTTATTCTAAATGTAAGCCTACTAACATTTATTTTTACAAGTTTACTAGTTGCATTCAGGCTGAAGCTTTGCAACTTCCATATTGTTAGTGTCTTGACAGTGCCAGTATAATGCCAGTGCCTGGAGAGGTTTTTCCAGGCCCGCGCTTGTGTGGACAGGGGACTGGGTGGATATATTAGCACACCCTCCACCTGGAAATACTTCTGCAGGTGCCACTGGTACATATATATGATTTAATACACACATATTAAAACATTAATTGATGAACAAAATGTACTATACTTGTCTCAGAACATAAGCTATATAATTAAGTATTAATTTGTCTAGATGGATAAATCTTCTTTGTCGAATCTCTCGGTTTCTATGATAAAAATAGAGTCTATATTGGTCTAATCTCCAGCAAATCCTGTATGTGAGATTGTTCCGTGGAGCGGCTGTAATTCAGGTTGCGGTTGCCATGGGGATGCAAATAGATTTTGGCTGGCAACGTGTGGGACTCGATCAATGAACTGGATGTGGGAGGAAGGGAAGCAAAGGACGGAGGAATGAGGGCATGAGGGAGTAGGACACATTACCAAACACACGCACTTTATAATTGCTAGAACTGGGGAGGGGGGAGTGTGTTTCTTGGTTCTATAAACAACCTCCGATTATTAAAACCTGATACCTTTTGATTATAGTGGTCTACCTTATAAATAGCAAAATGGATTCTCCGACAAGGACTCGAACGGGAAACCTATAGATATTTATAGCTATGAACTAGCAATAATTAATACTGACATCTTGACCCAATACAGCCAACATATAATGAGCACATCCTGTAAGCCCTTGAATTTAAACCATCAATAACTCGTTAAAACAAGTTTTTTAATTTATTACTTACAACACAAGGCTTGAATCGATTTGGTGGTCAAATGGTCTAAAGTGTCAATATCGCAATAAACTGGACTGACGATGACGAAGAGATCTGGGTTCGAAACCGGGTTGGATGTATTTATGTGTTTTATCTGAAACTATTAGTGCTGGTACATTTCTTCTAAGCTATACCTTCTTTATCCCTATTAAATAGTGTAAATATTTGGACAACCTAGTCAGTTGGTGAGACGTGAAGGCAAAATAAAAAATATATGGCCATTGATTCTTTTTGTTGTATTGAAATGAATCGATAACTAAACATATTCAATTTAAAGTAGCGCTAGAGTCCCAAATTGATTTGTTCCGAACTTTAAAGTAGTTGTGTAGTCATCAGAGAAATCAAATATTTCTCAAAATATCTTTATTAACTGAGTAAATTAATAGCAACCATTATAATAGTACCATCTTTATTTGGGATGAGTTAAGGCCAAAGAGTTTTCTTAGCCTTGGCCCACTTAATAAAAAAGAACATACATTTTATTACTTATGTGCTAAAAAAACTAGGATATATTATATTTGTACAAAATAATAATTATAATAAAAAAATTCCGCCTAAATAATCATTTGTACATTTATTAAAATATTAAAATAAAATAAATTCGGAAAGTACATTTAATTAAGGAGAAAGAGTGAAAAAAATAATCATTAAGGCACACAATCATTGTGTACACACGTAGACACAAGTCATTATATGCATAACATATCTAAACATGATGGAGATAGCAATTAATTTATAAATATTACATTGCTAGCCTTTTGTTTATTTTGGCTACACATAGGGTCTGTTTATACATATATTCAATATTTCATTGAATTATTTATTAACAAGTGCGTTAATATTTTAATATTTTTAATTCAATGTCAAAAACCATGGATCAGTGTAATACTTTCATTAGTGACGTTTTGCTTACAGTGTTTTAATTATCGTTAGCAAAATCTCATAGATACTGTAAAAACAAAATGTCCCCCACGTCACACTTGAATTTATTCATTTCTATCTAAAATTTACTTTGCCTTTTATTAAATATTTGAGATTATATTATTTTTATTTTAATGAGAAAATATTCACGAAACCTGACTAGTCTAAACAAGACGATCGAATCCATAAAGAAAAAATGAATCTGATATTTAAAAAAATTTCTTAGCCAACTGTACTTTACTACGTAAAGCCATAAACTTGTAAGCTAAACTTGTAAGAAACCGTGTATTTTTTACAACTGTCGGATAAATGTAGTCGTTTCTAGTTTAATTCTGCTGGTGTTGATTTCTTGTTTACAGCTTGCAAAGGATCCTTTCTATGGTGACCAGACTCTAACTTATCTAAAGATTCGTTAGAAATTCTAGATTATGTTTTTTATTTACTATAAAGTATGTTCAATTTCCCTGTTGAGCCCTTTAACAATAATGTGTATTTCTGCTGTAGATAAATTATTGTTCCTTTATTAACTCACTGTTTGCACTGAACATCCCATTTAATGTATAATTAACTTTGAATGTTTATAATGAGTAAAACTTGACTAGCTACAAATTTGAAAAGTTTATATACGTCATTATTTCTAATGTTTTAATGATACATCAAATTTAATAATTAATAACCTTTAAATAGGATTTATAATCCTATCATTAATAAATATAATATAATTAAGTAGCATTCACAAATATAATTCAAACACATTTTGAAAAATGTTACCTTGGAAAAGAGATTAAGGTCATGCCTTTTTCTTATATATAGTAGGAGTGGTGGTAACTGACAGCTACAGTCCATTTATAGTAGGAGTGGTGGTAACTGATAAAAATCCTCTCAGTGTAGGATTGGTGGTAACTGACAATTACAGTTCTTCTATAGTAGGAGTGGTGGTAGCTGACTACTACATTGCAACTATAGTAGGAGTGGTGGTAACTAACAACGACAATCCATCTATAGAAGGAGTAGTGATAACTGACAACGACAGTCCATTTATAGTAGGAGTGGTGGTTACTGACAACTACAGTCCATTTATAGTAGGAGTGGTGGTAGCTGACAACTACAGTCCATTTATAGTAGGAGGTGGGAGGTGGTGTAACTGATGACTACAGTCCATCTATAGTAGGAGTAGTGATAACTGACAACGACAGTCAATTTATAGTAGGAGTGGTGGTAACTGACAACTACAGTTCATTTATAGTAGGAGTGGTGGTAGCTGACAACTACAGTCCAGCTATAGTAAGAGCACCCCTGACAAGTTTGAGAACGATTTTGGCCATCTTGAATCTGACAACTGAGCTCTTGAAATAAGACCGATTGAATTTCTTTGAGGTTTTTTGAAATATCTTTCAATCCCAATCATTTTACACCCTTGCGACGGTGCATTACACCTGAAAACATGACAACCACTTAGATCATATATTAGTTAGCAGGGACATGAAATAAGAGAACAGGATGATGAAGGTGGATTTTAAAGAAACTCCTTAGCAATTGCTAGGCTAAAGCATATACAAAATGGTTAGCTGTGGTAAAAGTAAAAACAATTTTTATTTAAATATTTGAAAGAAATACCTGCAGTAATTATTTGAACTAGTTAAAGTTTGTCAAATACGACTTGTCAAATCAACATAAATATTTATATTACTGTAGCGGCCATATTATAACATGAATAACAATGGTTTTAAAACTTTTTTTTTATTATGAGGTAAATGCACAGACCCAAGCTGTAAAATAAAGATTGTTAATTTACAAGGACCACTATTCACGAGTGAGCGTATGACGTCATAATAAGATGAAGCAACTGTTAGGCATATATAATTAATGTACTGCTACTACACTGTGCAGAGGTCTAGTCAGCTAGGTCGTGACCATCATTTTTATACGTTCACTCATGTTCGTTGATAAAGATCAGCACCAACAAACGAACACTCTGCAAAAAGATGTCGTCCTCATTACGTGACAGTGCTAGTGATAAAGTTTGACAGCGACTAAGAACACATTTTATTGAGAACAAAGTAGAAATAACCGTTACCCATCTGTGGCTCTCAAACATGGCGAATGTACGCTCTAGCGACTTTTTTTATCTGATAAAAATATTCGTTGCAAAGTATATTGAATACAACCTCTATGTAGTTTTGAAACAACTGGTTAATTTAGTATAATTTTATTTTTGTATTAATTTTATCCCTGGGATTATTTGCATTCGTGAACCCCCCCTTGGTTGAAGGGACGTACAACCCTTAGGTAGATCTGATTCATAAATTACAATAGTCACAATGAGGGGTTACACAGGGATGCACTCCCGATAAAATAAAATATGATTCTGTGGAGCTCCTTGGGAATATGTTGTGACGTCACGCGGTGTTTGTGTTCCATTAGTTCCGGTCCTCACCGCTCCGCGACAGCGCTAAGGGACAAAGACGAGGTGTTGGTGGAAGGGGAGAGCAGGGTAAGGTGAGATAAGTCCTCGGAACCAATGGGATGAAGAAGGGCCAGAAATAAAAGGACAATAGTTTTTCATTTCCTAACAGGCATAAATTATGAATAAATATATTATTGAAATGAGTGAGCTAGGTGTGAATAAAAGGTTATTCAAACTAACTGTTTTGCATGCTTATCTTTCACTCGGCGTGTATTGATTTGGTTGTAGGCAATCGTTGGGGCGAAATGAGACGTGGGGCTATCTATCCTCCTTACATGGCAGGCTCAAATACCACTCAACATTAAACAAGTGAGTGTCGCTATCCTCCATGCGTACCGGGCCCAAATACCGCTCAACATTAAACAAGTGAGCGTCACTATCCTCCTTACACGGCAGGCTCAAAGACCGCTCAACATTAAACAAGTGAGTGTCGCTATCCTCCGTGCGTACCAGGTCCAAATACCGCTCAACATTAAACAAGGGAGCGTCGTTATCCTCCTTACACGGCAGGCCCAAATACCGCTCAACATTAAACAAGTGAGCGTCACTATCCTCCTTACACGGCAGGCCCAAATACCGCTCAACATTAAACAAGTGTCACTTTCCTCCTTACATGGCAGGCCCAAATACCGCTCAACATTAAACAAGTGAGCGTCGTTATCCTCCTTACATGGCAGGCCCAAATACCGCTCAATATTAAACAAGTGAGCGTCACTATCCTCTTTACACAGCAGGCCCAAATACCGCTCAACATTAAACAAGTGAGTGTCACTATCCTCCGTGCGTACCAGGTCCAAATACCACTCAACATTAAACAAGTGAGTGTCGCTATCCTTCATGAGTAACAGGTTCAAATACCACTCAACATTAAACAAGTAAGCGTCATTGGAGATATCAGTACACATATCGAACACAGTTCATGGAGAGACTAGTTTCCGTTTGTCTTCTGGAGTCAGTAAACTCGTCAAGTCTGGTTTGTCGCTGACGAGGAGGCCAGGACTCAAATACATGGCTTACTTAGAGGAGTTATTACATTATGTTTTAAAACTCCCAATCCACGAAAATTCAGGTACTTTTAAATTAAATTCTACCTTTATCAACACTACCCCATCATTTGAGCAAGATGCCGATAAACTGGATGGGTGGTACGCGGTGCTAATAAAGAGAAGGTTAGGAGCTGGGATACATATAGAAGGGTTGCACAGTAGTTACATTGCTGAATAATATATCAGAGCTCAAGGTAAATAGACTTACTCTTCTATCTGTAGTCTGAGAAAGTATTGTAATGACGTGTGTCTTGAATGGAGTCCGGAGATGGCAATGACTCATCTGTGCAGCCATTTAATCCTTGTCCTTGAATAATATTTTGAACATTATTGTGTGTTCAACCCCATGGCGAGTAGTAAGGACTAGAAGCCTAGGGGGCACAAGTTCAATCCTAGCCTGCTCTTAAACTCAAGTATTGTTTAGCCTTTTGGGTGTTTTTGTTACACTAGTAATTAATTCCTAGTGCAAGGTTTTATTGTTTGGTTCTAAGTCTGTAAGTTGCGTACTTCTGCAAACCATGTGCTATTCTAATACGTATACATATGCCTGTAAATAGTACACTAAAACTTATTTAAAATCCTATCATTTCAAAAATACCACTAAACCGTCATTTATCCAGCGTTTCTCGGGAATTTTGAAGATCAATTAGATCCTCACAGTTCAACTAAGAAAGCTAAATTAATTCAAAGATCGGAAAGTTCTCCGTAGGGAACAACTTTACAGCTAACGCCAATTAATCAATTATACTGTAAGTATTCTTAGGTGAGTGAGTAGCACGTCTGCCTCGTGGGAGATTCCCGGAATGACTAGAGAATTTGGTGAAATGGGGGCTTACTCTTTGTCGGTGAATATTTGACATATTGGCTTCTTGAAGCTGGGTATATTTTGATATCAATTATTTCTGTAAGCTGTGTGCTGGTGTAATCAGTTGGTTCATATAACACTTTTGTTGTTGCTGTACTCACATTGTATTACTACCCAGTCGGACTACCTGCATATTAACACTAATTTATAAGGTTGAGGAAGGTGAATTATCGCGGACCTTTAGCTGTATTTGCTTGGAAGGAGAGTAAAAAATACCAAGGGTAAGTTTACCTTGGTGGTGGTGGGAGAGGTACTCACCTCAGGTTCCGATGTTTGTTGGTTCAAAACCAGGTGTGATCAACGTATTTTTATTGGGCGTTGAAAATTGGTAGCATAACTTTCTTCGGAGGGGAATTAAAGCCTTCGATTCCATGTCGATTGTGCCATGTAAACAACCCCTGTAAGGTATGTGAAAATACCTTTCCCAGCAAAATTGGTAAGCCCTTTCTCTCTCGCTCATAGAAATTCTCGTGTACTGATATAATCAGTCGGTTCAGAAAGTGTACGTTAAATGCCTCAAATAAATAAATAAAAACTAAGGGGAAACCACTCTAAGTATATCCAGCTAGTACCCTGGTAAGCAACAACCAGGTGAGGTTTACAACCTAACCCGCAAGTGCACCAATGAGAGATGAAGCGTGCTAAGACCAACATAAGTTCCAGAAATATTTTCAGAGTCAAATGCACCAATAATATACGGGACGCTTTGAAAGGGTGACTCCTTACCGTCTTAACGCTTGAGCATCTTCTGAGGGAGTTTGAGCAGCTCATTACTCTCCCCCCTCACCCCACTTAGAACTCCTTTTAGGATCTAGGTTAGTTTGAGCATGGAAATATCACATTTTAATATCGTTCCCGTCATGTGAATTAAGAGAGAGAGATCTTGAAATATAGATCTCATTCGTTAAGTTACATCTCGCAGAGATGTCGGACACTCTTAGCTCATTTGGTAGGGCATCAAACACTTATCTATTGGTACAGGGTTCGTCTCCCGGTAAAATAAAACATAGATGCTCGTTGTGAAACTGGATTTGTTTCCGGTGTTTGTGAGGTAGACTAAGGGTCTGGGTTAAATTGTTGTGTACTGCCTACAATGTTAAAAAGTAGGGCCTAAACCACTTTTATGTTAATTTCAAATTTATTGGATGTTTAGTCACAAATAATACGTTCATTTCAAAAATATTATTAAATATTGAGGGGGTGCGAAGGTCAATTTTTAAATACAAATCTAGGTCAAAGCAAAGCAAAGCGAAGCGAAGTTGAAGTCGAAGATGGGGTTTTTGTGGTTGTCACATAATATTACTCTCTAAAAAGACAAAGCACACTATTAATTATTCCGACATATTTGAATGCTGTAAGGTCTAAACGACAGATAGTAGTCTAGTTACTGTTTATTTTGATACAAAGCTCGTCAACTAGAACAATTCAACAGCCTTGTATCTGGTTTATTTTAGAGCTACCAACCTCTAGAATACAGGATTGAAAGAGATTGAACATGAGCATGTAAAGCCTCCATGGGGAAAATCACCCCCAGTGCACTCGTCCGGAGTTCAAACCAAGTGAAACCTTTCGGGTCAGAGTCAGGCCTGCATGAATAGTCAGTTCCGGTATTAGTGAGCACGAATTAATAATAATACTAATAAAATGTTGTCATTAGGGTGCCTTCACTGGGTGATATAATTAAATATTGCTCGTCTGGGCTAACATCAATCATTGTAGCCCAGTTGGGGAAATATTAGCCAGTACTAATGTACCGTTGACCAGGGTACAGCCGACTGTACTAATAGGACATGCTTTCTGTGGAGGCTCTTTCCATGTCCTGATGATATGAGATGATGATGATGATAGTAGGTATGATGTTGTGGAACCAGTGGACATTCTTAAACCTAACTTAGCCTAACTAACCAAATTCTTGTGATCGTTAAGGTAACTCCCCTTTCGGTAAAAAAAAAATACACTAGGTACCAGCTGTGAATCGAAGCTAGGACTTTTAGCCAGGTGCACTAACCACTACACCACGGGGCCAGTCCCTTAGTCCAGTCATTGTAGGACTACATAGACATGTTGGTAGCCTGCTCATTATTAGGTTCGACCCAAACCGACTAATACCGGGGTGTTTCTGCTGATATTTTGTCATACTTATTATTCATGTTAACTTCTGTTCACCCCGTCTGGGAGGCAACTTGTGTAACTGTAGTACCATGCGTTCAGTATCACTGGTTTACCGGGCGTACGACGGTTGAATGAATCTACAGCTATTATGCACTAGTGGCGCTGTTAGAACAATGAGCCACACTTGTAATAAACAACAAACAGTTGTAGCTCAGTGACACTGACAAACATATAATAATTTTAGCATTTTTTTTTCGTTGTCGGTCAGTTTACTCGCAAATGTTTTTAAATTAATCCATTTGTTAAATAGAAGAGAATCCTATATAATAATATCTCTTTTCTACAAATATTTTAGGGATGGTCCGATAGCATTCCAATCAAATTTCTAATGCTTAGTTATATCCTCCCACTCAAAAACTTTCAAATTTGCAAATGTATCAACCCAAATATTCGATTAATCGCTCATTTTTGTATGAAATCTTGACACATCTCCTACAAAATGTTATGTTTCTGTTTTAATTATAGAGTCTTTAAGGGCCTATAATTCTGTTTTAATCTTTGGTCAACTGAAGGCTTTGCGCTCGACAGTATATTGGTCTCTATTACGGAACTGTCATGGCACTCAATCGTTCAGTGATTGTTTCGCTAGACGGGCGTAATTCTTTATTTTTCTACAAAATTGCGTAAAATATTAACCCCGGACACTGATGAAAAATCCACCGAGACAGTTCCGGACGCCCAAAAAAAGAGGGCATGTCAGGGGAAACCCGGATGGATGGAGACCTACACGTTAGGGCACATCCCGCATTATTTAGGAACTGGTTTGTTATTTCAAATATTTTCCACGTCAAAATGGAGTTTAAAGCTATCAACACATTCTTATCGAATTATAAACCCTACATTTTAATATTTATCATTTTTATACATCATAAAAAAGTGAATTTAGCTCTATTAGGTATTGGGCAAAATGGTGCGGTTTTGAGATCAATGTAAGAAAATTTGCCCTAACCTTCCTTAAACAAATAAATTAAGCCCTAATTTGTTTTAACAGTGTGATAATAGAACATTCTAAGATTACTGAAGATTGCTTTGGGGATTTTGAAGTTTTAGAGCTGCCATTTCCGTAAGAAAAACGCATTATCTCTTCAAATATACGGTTTCCAAGTATAGTCTAGAAGCTAGGCTTGAATTGTTTTTATATTTAATTTGTTTCGTTGGGAAATCATTTATACTACCTTGACCAACAAACTATGTTTATAAAATTAACGTTGTCGGGGCATTTGTTTATTGGCTTTTATTCATAAATCACTTAAACTTTATTACAAGTAATGCTATTTTTTATAGCAGTGGAAATATTAGATTAGGACTTAAAAAAATTTTAGAGCGTAGGTTTGATACAAGAGTGATTAAATGTTTTTCCAACAAAACTGTAAGCTTACTGATTGTGCTTTATATTCTCCTTCCATCTTCATAGAAAGACAACCCGCATCGCACGAACCTTAGTGAGCAACCTTCCAGCACGTTCTGACAGTAGTTACGTCCTCATAGGATGACGGGAACATATTGGGGAAGTGGAAATAAAATGGTGGCTTGGACGTTGTGCGGGAGCTCAGAATCGCGCATGCGTACAGCCTGACGACTGAAGAAGCTGTTGCAAATGATGGCGCGATAGAAAAGGCCGAATAAAAGGTGATTCCGATGATGGACGTGCGGATGGCTGCGTTATCTGATAGCTCGTGATATTAATATAATCACATAATTGTAGCCGACGATTTTCCGCACGTCCATCATAGACTCTGCCTTAAAATATGAGTGAAAAATGACCCTGGGCACGGGACGAATCCTGGATAGCTCAGTATTTAGAGCATTGGCGTACTAAGCCAAAGTTCCCGGGTTCGATTCCCGTGTCTAGGTGTCATTTTTCAATTTTCAGATCTAGATGGAGTAATCCTCACTAAAAGCATAAATAATAGCTTTGGTCATTTAATTCTTAATATAGATAGGTATAACATGAACAGATAATGAGACATGGTGAATAAAAAAGTTCATAAATTCATTAGA
>CABFWO010003845.1:26567-44910 GCA_902155825.1 Timema genevievae | reverse complement strand
GGGGGGGGCAATCTTTTTAAAGCTAGGGCCAGTAAATTATTAGAACTCATTTGACGGGCCACCGTAACCTATCTTCTCCCCCGCCCTCCCTTTCTCATGTCAAATTTCCACTTATCACATTTGATAACAGTTTAGGAAAATAACATTGATTCCTCTTTCTTAAGAACAATTATTACATAACTAAAAAATTACATTATTTTACAGGATTTTCTAAAATAATAGAACCCATATAAGTATAAATTAGTTGTTTTACTAAGAATCTATAATCATTTACATCACTTTATAAAAATAGCAAAAACTATTTCTTCATTAGAAATTAAAATAAAATTAAAGTGAACTTTTTATATATATATATTCACACACTATAAACGCAATTTTTGAATCTTATTTTCCCTTAACAATTTATCAATGCTAGGTTTAATTTTTGACGTAGGCCTACATAAAATAAGCATTTTAGCAATATGTGAATCTGTAATAGTTGAACAAAAATGTATTTTTAGTAACATTTGTAGAAGAAAATGTTTGCTCACATACATATGCAAGATGGTGAAGCTCAGGAAAATGTTCTTTGGGTACGTATTTCCAAAATTCAATCATATTAGGAGCACTGGGTGATTTACAGTTTTCTTTAAACTTAGCACAAAGTTCAGAGCTATTTTGGATAGCTAAAATCTCGATTTGTAGGGATGGGGAATATTTATCTCTATCAGACTCTGAAAGACAAAATGGATTTATGAATAAGTCTATTCTACTCTTTTCAGATGCAAAAGAAAAAAATCGAGCTAAGAATGGCTCATATAAAGATGAAACTGATACTTTGTATTTTATATGATCCAGGATAAAACCACTGTATTTACTAACAATTTGTTGAAGTGTTGGAAAATGATCAAGTTTGCCTTGTTCTAAGTTTCTACAGAATAGTTTTAGCTTTAATGTAAAGTTATTGACTTCATTAAACATTATTGGAAATAAATAATCTTTATCTTGCAACCTTATGTTAAGAATATTCAAATAATGTATGATATCTACTAAAAAGGCTAAATCACAAAGTCAATCTGGATCTTTATTTAAACCACATTCTATAGGAATAACACTCCTCATCTCCAAAAATGAAAGTATCTGGTCTTTTAATTTGAAGAAACGCAAAAAAACTTCTTCCCTAGAAAGCCATCTAACTGTGTTGTGAAGTAAAAGTTCACCATACTAATTTATTCCCTCTTCAAAAAGTTCCTTAAGCTCTCTTCGGTTGAGTGTATGTGGTCGAACCATATTGACACAACGTAAAATAGGATCAACAACAGGATGAAAATTCGTGACTCTAGCACACAAAGCCTCTTTGTGAATGATGCAGTAGTGTTAAAATAGCTTTAGCTCTAAATAATGTTCAAACAAAGAAACACAGCCATTTCTCTTTCCTAGCATAGCTGGAGCACCATCAGTAGATATACTTTCTAGTTCATACCATTCAAGCTCACTCCCATCTACATCACATTTTTCAATACAGTTTCTTACTTCCTCAAAAATATCCCTTCAAGTTGTTGTGGTCGATAGTCCTAAAAGTTCTTGAAACACGTCAAAGTTTTAATTTATGCATCTTATAAACACAAGCAATTGAGTACTATCGGTAGCATCACAGCCCTCATCTATTGCATTTGAAAAGTATTTGGAAATAGCCGTTTCACATTTTATTTGTTTTGAAACATCATCTGCCATTTCTACAATGCGCCTCATAACTGTGTTACGAGAAAGTGAAATACTGTCCACCATTTTTATTTTTACGTTTGTATCACCAGTGTGTTCTCCAAATATAGATAGGCTTTCTTTAATAATCTCACCATCGGAGAAAGGCTTTTTCTTCTGAGCCAGTAGAAGTGATATTTCATAAGACGCTCGAACCATATTCTTCATTTCTTCACTTTTTTCAACAAACAAGTTTTGCTGGCAATGAATTCCTCTCTTTTTCTTTAAAAATGTAATCAGCTCTTAAAGCAGAACCAGGAGAGAATGACGTATTAAATGAATTGTGTGTTTGTTTGAAATTCCTTTCAAGATTGTATTTTTAGGTACTGCATCCTTTACAGAACATATCAGACAAATAGGCTTCGAAGCCTTCCCCATTGTAAACAGAAACTGTTCTTCCCATTCTTCATTAAATGTCCGTAATGACGTATCACTTTCAAATTTTATTTTTGACGGGCCAGACTTACTAAACGCCATTGTATTTCACACAAACAAAAGTATGCTTCATATAAAAAAACGCTGAAAATAAACTACAAATAAACTACAAATAAACTATGACTGAAGAACATAGGCACGTAAATTGGAAGTTGGCACTAGTAGCCAGAGACACTATTAACAGTGACAGGGAGGGTTGAGAGTGGCGTCACAGGGAGGGTTGAGAGTGCTGTGACAGGGAGGGTTGAGAGTGGCGTCACAGGGAGGGTTGAGAGTGCTGTTCGCCAGGTGAGACACTCTCGTGCCTGTTACTGCGCTAGAAATATTTCACCGCTTTCACTACAACGCATTTAATTACTAAAATAGGGTAGAGATCAGAACAGTGGAGTTTTGAGAAAACGTAGAATGTCCCCGTATTTTCATGAATGATTAATCATTAAGAAAAAAACTCATCTACAATATGTCCGGCCTGGATTCGAACCCTGACCTACCCATTGCCAGAAAACCAGATCATATGAGACTTACGTTTAATCCAAGTGCCCAGAAAAATGGGATGGATCATATTAAAAAGTAACTCTTATTGTGAATCTTGGAGTTGGACCAATTCAAACCGAATCTCCCTCGCTTCCGTGTGAGAATTGTAACATGTACATCACATGTGAGAATTGTAACATATAGGCCTATATTTCAACTTCCTAAAGTGCGTGTGATCGGTTATGTTTATATGTCATTAAAGAGATTAAATCAAAACTTAAATAAAAGGAGCAATGCTTTGTAGTTGGGTGGGAATCATTTAACGAATATTTTTTCAACACATTTATATGTGAGAAAATGACCTACAAACTAACTACACCTTCCCGATCTTAGCCTATAATGAGTTGTAACACAATCACAACTGCATTTGAAAGATCCCTAGCCCACTGAGCTACAGAGACGGGTATAGACAGTTAGTTATGTATTGAACCAAGTACCTACTTGGAATAAACCACAGTACAGGAATTAATTCAATTAAAGTACAGTTTAACTGTTTGGTTTATAATATTTTGTTGTAACGAGTACTTTGCAAGACGATATCACAAAAATATCACATTTATTGAGCGAACGTTTGTAGGGAAGTGAACCAATTAGACAAAGAGAGACAATATGTATTTCAATTAAAACAGTAAACTTGCTAATAGGTGCATTACAATGCTACGCTCTCCTCCAATTTTTAGATTTGTGTCGATGTATTATTTGTTTGGCATTTGGTAATTTTAAAAGCGGGTGTTTAGATTGTATTTCTTTTTCATATGTACATTAATAATAGTTTAAATAATAAAGGAAAAGTCTTACTGTCAAGTGCATATTTTGGTCGTTAATCATATAAGTTAATTACATAAGTGATTAATTAAAACTCCTGTCACTCACAGGAGGATTTGAGACGGTGATTAGTTTCACACAAAAAACTACCTTTTTATACCCAGTCGAGTTTTCTTCATGTTAAAATAATTATGAACTAAAAAACAACACATTTTATCGCGTTCTATCTTGATCTTCTATCCACTGTGAGTGAAATTAGGAGTCGATTAAGAGATAGATTCAGCCAAGCCACAAATTAATATGGTTTAAGCCAGTGCCGGGGAATTGAGGGGAGGAGGGGTTGATTTAAATGTCAAGATCATTAGTCCGGTTCGCTAAGATAGGGGGGTCGGGGTTCAAATCTCAGCTGGGTCTACTAACAGTATTTTTTCCTATTTGGTTTTCCACTCTCCCTATACACAAAAGTGAGAATATTTCCTCTAAGTTCTACCTGCCTCATCCTAACCCCATGACGTAATTAAAATGCATATACCGCATACATGTGGATATTGAGGGGAAAGGAGGGAGGAAAGAGACAGCTCCAGGTGTAAGAACAAGACAACATGTGGATATTGAGGGGAAGGGAGGGAGGAAAGACACAGCTCCAGGTGTAAGAACAAGACAACATGTGGATATTGAGGGGAAGGGAGGGAAGAAAGAGTCAGTTCCAGGTGTAAGAACAAGACAACATGTGGATATTGAGGGGAAGGGAGGGAAGAAAGAGACAGCTCCAGGTGTAAGAACAAGACAACATGTGGATATTGAGGGGAAGGGAGGGAAGAAAGAGACAGCTCCAGGTGTGAGAACAAGACAACATGTGGATATTGAGGGGAAGGGAGGGAGGAAAGAGACAGTGATATAGTTGACAAAAATAATTTAACGGGCCTGGTGAAGGGAGATGACGAAAAGAAATGATAAAGGGGAGATGAGAAACGTAAAACTGAGGTATAGCTGGGTATGAAATGCGGTGATAAAGAGTGTATGACAGCAATGAACAAGGCTACCCTTAAGGGTGTGCAAATGGTCCAGTCGCACAGGACCCCACAATTAATAGGGTCAAGGTCACTGAATAGGAGGATTATAACAGATACTTGACCTGCCGCCCCATCAATCTTTTGTCTTACACTAGGTTAGGCTTGTTTAGGTTATGATCGTATGTTTCCATAGTTTGGTTGGGTTAAGCTGATTTATGTTATGGTTGATTGAATTAGGCTAGGCTAGGTTAGGTTAGGTTAGGTTAGCTTAGGTTAGCTTAGCATGTTGTTGTGTCTTACAATACATCACCTTTTGTTTTACGTTCAGCTTGAGAAAACATTTACAATCATAGTTGTCAAAATATTACATTTCCTTTAAAAAAATAAAAATAAAGAGAAAATTAACATTTGTATTTGAAATTAAGGAAATATTGTGATGCTAGCCCTAAAATAATTATGAGGAGCCAACCAACTATTAATAACATACGCACAGTAGGCCTACATCATAATATCAATACTCATGCTTCAGATTTGCACCCGCCTCGGTGGCGTAGTTGGCTAACGCGCTAGTCGTGTTGAGCTCGACCGTCGAGGACGGGGAGATAGAGGTTCGAATCTCGGTCGGGTGAACTGGGGGTGGTTTCCCCTAAATGGTTTTCCACTCTCCCTCCACGCAAATGCGGGTTCACTTCCTCTAAATTCAACCCTCACATTTCCTAATCCATTAGACTAATTAGTACTTAAGCGTATAACCCGAACGGGTAGTAAGACGCGGTGCTAAATATTATTCAGATTTGCTTGTTTTCCAAATGTAATAAAACTTTATTGAGAAATGACCACTTTGTGTACATTATTCGTCTCTGTTTTAGTTGATGTGTTAGGGAAACAAGAATATTTATTATAATTCAATAATATCATCTGTGAAATTATAATGCTCCGGGAAAAGTATTTCATCTTGAATATAAAGGTTTTTTTAAGCACCGCGTCTTACTACCCGTTTGAGTTTTATGCCTATGTACTAATTACACTAATGTGTGAGGGATTAGAAAGGTTTTAGTTTAGAGGAAGTGCACCTGCATTTGCACGGAGAGAAAAGAGAGTGAAAAGCCATCCTCAGCGCATCCGACCGGAACCGAGCTCCGAGTCTCGTCTAACACGAGAGTAGCGCGTTAGACCGTACTGCCACTGAAGCGGGTTCTAATGTAAAGGAACTAGGTGCTTCCAATATTACCAGACCATTAGAACCAAACACTTGAAGGACACAAATACCACTCTCTCTATATGACAACGTAGACTTCATGCTGAGGTTCTATTTGCAGAGGCAGTTACCATGAGCGGTGTAGTTGAATTAGTAGCATGTGGACTGGATCGATGACAATAGAGGGTGTTTCTGGCGGTCATTCCTGCCAATGATGATGGGAGGAACTGTTGTGGGTTGGCTAGGTACAGGGGGATACCCTATTATGTTTCCACCTCCCTCCACTGGCTGAACAATGGAACAGAAGTGTGTGTGGACCATTGGTGGTCCGAGGCCATGTTGTGACGATGTCAAGGACAGTTCCTGTGACCATTGATTGGATTGATATGGTTGCACATCCTACAGTCACAAAGATTTCTAAAAGAGCAGTGTGGAGAGCAAAGTTTATCAAGAGAAACAAATAGATAAGGTTCAACTAAGTGGAAAATGGTGACCTCTGGATCATTGGATCAAATGCTCTACAACTGATCCATCCTGGTTTGTCTCGTATCCAGGGCCATATTTCATGGGTTGATGGTGTGTTGAGTCTTAATAGCGGCCGTACACTTATCTAGCATTTGGCAGTTGGGTCTGTCTCCTGCTATATGGATGTTAGATCAAGGTAACGTAGTTGGTTGCTATATCGAGGTTACGTACACATGTATCGCACATAACACTCCATTCCATCTCGCAGAAATATCTTGCGAGACAAGACCTCAAGCCTTAGAGCTTTTGCCAGGTGAGACACTCTCATGCCTGTTACTGCGCATGCGTCAAGCCAGCAATCATAGTGATAAGACACTGAAGATATCCAGTCAAAACACACATGATTGGGAGCTGGGAGCCACTCCGGATAGAGGTCAATTTTGGAACTTTTACTCTTTCATTCCAGATAAAAGTCAATTGAGAATGCACTTAAATAGATAATTTTTATATTTTATTTTGTTCTATTAAAAATTAACTTGAATGAAATTCTAAAAACCTAAAACAAGAACTAGAACAATATTATACAATCTAAAAAAACAGATTGAAAGGTATCGTCCCAGTCTCTAAAGTAAGATGATATCTTCGAGAGTAATTTTTTTAAATATCGATTTTCAGTAGTTGATTTGAAGAGAAACTATTTGTATTCATTTTGTAGCCTTTCATAAGTAACATTATTCAAATAATCATGCTTAGACAATTTCCTTTATTTTATCACAAATAATAAACCAAGTCCATGGTCCAAGTTGTTTTAAATGAGGTAGATCATGTATAATTTGTATACATATAATTATATTATAACATGAATTTTAAACTAACTTTAAAAATGATTTAATGTCTTTAATGTCTTAATAGGCAAGTATTTATCAAATAACACATCAATGGTAACGTTATTTAAAATCATTGGGAAATATACTATTGTTGTTTAGGTATTTATTTGTGTAATTAATGAAACATAGCTTCGAGACTAATTCAAATATTTAATAATTTAAATATTAAATTTGCCATTAATTTTTTTGTGTCAAAATATTAAGGTGAACTATTTAAGGTGGGATGGAAGGGCATGCGTGGAAAAATCAGTGTTTTTGCAGTTTTTATGGCAAAACTTTTTTTGGCTAAAATAATTAAAATATTTCTCCAATACGAACAGAGAATTTAATTTTCTTCACATGGTGACCTAAAATTTCTTGAATATCTGTCAAGAGTGTCCTGGAATTTAATGACAACTTTTTCTCTTCATTCAAAAAGTTTCTTAGATAATGTCCCTATAGTCAGGACAGATATTCAAGAACTGTTGATATCAACATTTGAAGAAAATTAAACATTATGTTTATACTGGAGAAATATTGGATTCATTTTAGCAAAAAAAATTGCCTTAAAAAATGCAAAAACACTGGCCTTTTTTCACGTCACCTTCAATCCCACCTTAACAACTAATTTAAATAGTTTGCTAAAACGGTATTATTGAATATTCTTACGCAATATCGTTCTCTATTTTTAGTTGATTTCGACCCCGCGGAGAAAGCAGTTTTAGGATCATAAAAAAAATCGAACTCAAGATTTTTGTAAATGTCGAAGTTTCATGGCCACCTGAAACTGAAAAAGTTTTTCTTGCGATGCAATATGTCTGTCTGTCTTTCTGTATCTTGGAATAGAGCCAGAATTGTTTCATCGATTGGGCTAAAACTTGGTATCTAGGGTTTTCATAAGGACCTCCGGTGAATTTTGGAATTGGGTATCCAACCCTAAAATTAAAATTAAGGGTATCTGTTTAATATCACAAACAAAATGGCATTTCATTTTCCCATGTAAATGACTTAGAAGGTACTTTATATTAGCAGAAATTTCCATGTTGGTCACATCCCCGCAACTCTTTGAAATACAAAATAACTTATCATAGTAAAGATTTAGTACTGTCTATAGTAATAGAAGTCTAAAGGTGTCTGTATATATGCATATGTATTCAGTATCTAAAGATAATTTCTAGAACTTATCAATGAGCTAGAATGGGGAAATTTGGGGAAATTGTAGAAGAGCCAAGAGTTGTGCAAATTTTCCAAAATAAAAACTGATCAAAAATAAAAATTATAAAAAATTAAAACCTGATCTATTTAATCATTTTAATTAATCAAAATGTTATTTGCATTTCAAAAGCAAAATGAAACTTAGAATATAAGTTCAAATCTCTCATCCTAAGAGAAATAGCAGATTATAATAAGTTACAGTGACCTGTGTTTATGGTTTGGTTGGTTTGTATTCATATTAGTTGGCAAAAAGTGTTTCTTTGGTCAGTGAAAATGTTACAGGTAACGTTAAAACATATTTATTTAATTTGAACTTGAAAGCCTTTTTTATAGTAAATATCTCTATTTTAAGATAAAAGAGATGGAGGGAGAGAAAGTATGTGCAATGCACAGTAAGGACCATTTATTTTAGAATATAAACAACAAAATTCAATTTATTAACACGTTGCAACCTAGAGGATTTCGTAGCTATTGATCAAAGTAAGTCGCATTTCGACTTGACGCACCTAAGCAGTCTAAGCATCATCAAACTTAGAGACACTTATGTACGAATTATGATAACACTTCCTCTCTTCCTTTGAAGAATTCACACACTCACTATACTATTTGCTCCTTGGAACCATTGACTTGCTTTTTAAAATTACTTTTTTCTTTCTTCATATTCTAGATAAATTTTGCTTCCACAGACTTTTTTGATCCACATTTCAGCAGGGCCGGTCCTAAGCAATTTGGGCCCCCCTGTGAACTGTAGAATGTGGGCCCCATATATATATTTTTTATAAAAGATAAGAGCGTTGGCTAAAATACATTTTAGTATTATTTTGTTAATGATTTCAAGAATAACAATATTTTATAGGGTTTGGGTGTTAATTATGAGTATGGCTTTAAATAGATAAAGTAATAATATTCTTTAAGTCAGTTGGGATTAATTATAAGAATTTTATCAATAGGTTATGATAAATTAGGGATAGGAATATGTGTGACGGGGCCTCAGGAGAGGAGGAGAGACGAGTGACGTGGCCTCATGAACGGAGGATAGACGAGCGACGTGGCCTCATGAACCCAGGGGAGATAATTGACACCTTAGATAAAGGAGGGGGGAAAAACTAACAAATAATATTCAAACAGTTGGTGCTGTTGTAACTAATTTTATTTTACTGCTGTCATGGTTAAACAGTTGAAAAAATGGGCTAGCTTTGGAGGCCCTAGTCCTCGGGGGCCCCCTGCGGACGCATCGCTAGCCTAGGCCCAGAACCGGCCCTAAATCTCTGCAAGAAGATGCCCAAAGGCCATTTTCATGACCAAGCCAAATAGCTCAAGTTGTAGATGATCATAAAAAATATTGTTACAAAAAAACTACTTCAAGATAGAATTAATAATTTTTTAACACTGTAGAACTAATTTTAAAATTATTTAAAATAATAATAATAATACTTAGCAACGCATCTTACTACCCGCTTAAGTACTAATAACGTTAATGGGTTATGAATTGGGAATGTTGAATATAGAGGAAGTGAAACCTCATTTGCGTGGAGGGAGAGTGGAAAACTATTTAGGAAAACCACCCCAGTTCACCCAAGCGAGATTCGAACCTTGATCTCCCCATCCTCGGCAGACTAGCTCAACATGAAACCAGCACGTTAGCTAACTACGCCACCGAAACGGGTAATTATTTAATAATTTATAATTTTTGTTACAACGTTATATTTTTAAAACTCGCTGAATAGAACGTAAATTTATTAAAATTGAAAATCTCGACCTTCCATGACGTCACAGGTGGCTAACGTCCTTAATGAAAATTATTCCATCTTTGAATCTAATTAACTTAGATCTCCCTTGGTTTATTATCATAGTATGGCACCTTGAACATAAAAAATAGATTTTAACAAGTGTTACCTGCTTAGGTGGCTACATGGTCTAAAGTGTCACTCTCATGGTGGATCAGATTGCCGATGACAGGGCGCTAGGGGTTCGATTCCAATCGGGTGTACTGAGAGTGGTTTTCCCAAATATTTTTCCACTTTACTTCCACGTAAATGCGGGTAA
This sequence comes from Timema genevievae, assembly GCA_902155825.1. Lineage (NCBI taxonomy): Eukaryota > Metazoa > Arthropoda > Insecta > Phasmatodea > Timematidae > Timema > Timema genevievae. Next base: position 34,633 of record CABFWO010003845.1, on the reverse strand, counting down.
ACTTCCTCTGACTTCAAACTTTCTCATTATTAGCTCATTAGCGTGATTATAGTACATATGCGTATGATCCAAACAGGTAGTAAGACGCGATGCTAGAAAAAGTGGTGCTATATGTTTTAAGTTACCCTTTAAATGCCATACTTCAGACTGCAGCGATAGTAAGAGTGGGTTACATAAACTGGATGTATACTGATAATGGAATTTATATTCCAAGTTTGGTCAAAATACAACAATTAATCCAGAGGTCACATGGGACTATATTCCTTCTCTACCCACATCCTACCACCCAAACATCCATTATATTGACTGTGTTATGGAAAATGGTAAGAAAATGAATCGATTAGACAAAGTTGATGTATATATTATTTTAATAAAGGAGTAAGATAATTTACAACTAGATTTTCAACTAGCAATAGTGTCTGAAAGGATTAGGTTAATCTCCAACTAGCAATAGCGTCTGAAAGGAGTAAGGTAATCTCCATCTAGCAATAGTGTCTGAAAGAAGTAAGGTAATTTCCATCTAGCAGTGGTGTCTGAAAGAAGTTAGGTAATCTCCATCTAGCAGTGGTGTCTGAAAGGAGTAAGGTAATCTCCATCTAGCAATAGTGTCTGAAAGGAGTAAGGTAATCTCCATATAGCAATAGTGTCTGAAAGAAGTAAGGTAATCTCCATCTAGCAGTAGTGTCTGAAAGAAGTAAGGTAATCTCCACCTAGCAGTAGTGTCTGAAAGGAGTAAGGTAATCTCCATCTAGCAGTGGTGTCTGAAAGAAGTAAAGTAATCTCCATCTAGCAGTGGTATCTGAAAGGAGTAAGGTAATCTCCATCTAGCAATAGTGTCTGAAAGAAGTAAGGTAATTTCCATCTAGCAGTGGTGTCTGAAAGGAGTAAGGTAATTTCCATCTAGCAGTGGTGTCTGAACGAAGTAAGGTAATCTCCATCTAGCAGTGGTGTCTGAAAGAAGTAAGGTAATCTCCATCTAGCAGTGGTGTCTGAAAGGAGCAAGGTAATCTCCATCTAGCAATTTCCCCGCCTAGCTACAAGATGAAAGTTATGACGGACAATATAAAGGCTGGTTATATAATCAGACGAAACCGATCCAACCATATTCTGTTCACATGCTATTATCAATGTTTTATTTACATAAGCTAGGTGCCCAAGACGTCTAGCTTCCTTGCATATTTTTAAAAGGTACAATCCCTAAGTACTTGGGCACAAAGGCACACCCTATTCACAGTTGCGCGGAGAGGGTTGATTTATCCGATCCCTTCCTTCTTCTTGGACTCAGGTAAAGAGTACGATGGCATTTCAAGGCTAAGCTACAACTATATAAAAATAATACTAAAAAATGTCACTTACAAAAACTCATGTGTAAAACTCTTTACTCAGCGACGCTTCAACGAATTTCTAAAAACGGAATGTTTGAAGGGTTTTGTAGAAGTGTTGAGCTGCTGGTTGACTTTCCTTCCGACCTTTTGGGAATTTAAACACACGCATGAACCATCATTAGATTACTTCAGGTAAAACACTCGACGGACCTTTTTGAAATCAGACAATCGATATGTTTGGGTGAACATATATTAAACCTGACTTACTTGAGAGGTCAAGTTTCAATCCCAACCACCGCTACTTACTTGCCCGCCGTGATTTTCAATACTCTATCCATGGGAATAAATTAAAAATTCATTTATTGTAAATTATATTGTGTCACTTCAAGAATAATTGATAGTATAGTCTATCGAGACTTAGCTTCAATAAAAACATATGGATCCCCGATTATTGTGGTCTAGATTGGTCGGCTACTGAGGTGACGGACAAAAGTTCAGTTCTTGGTGATGTCTAAAACCATATGGTATTTGTTAACTATCCCTATCCCCAAGATAGTGAAGTTTTAAGTGTATAGAGCTGGGGTGAGGTGTTTAGCGTGCTGTCCCAGGTTAACTTCATACAAGTTTCAAATGTAGGCTATGACTGAGATAAAGTAAGCACCCTTTTTTGTATAGTTCTTGTCAATATAATGTAGTTGTGGTTTTTACAAGTGTTGAAGGTACAAGTTGGGCTATCAGTGCCTGGGACCACACTTGACTTGAGCTCGTACCTAACCACATGAAGCTGGCTGGGATCAGAGCCAAAACACCTTAAAGGTGGCTTCCATACCATCATCTGAAAGATAAAGCACGATACTGACCATTGCTGAGGCCGGTATAGTTAAACAATTGTTATATAATTTGATTTGTAAATTCTTATCAATGCGGGGTTTCACTAGCGTAAACAAGAAGTCAACACAAGCATAATTCATGTGAAGATAGCTTCTGTAATCTTTAGGGTTGTTTTCCCGTGACTCCTTCAAAAGTACCATGTCAGACAAATGATCCCTTTTTAGATACCACTGCTCACATCAAATCCCCCTCCTAACATTTTCCCTTTTTCTGCTCTCTTCCTCAATGACACCTAATACTACAATAATAACCGCCATTTTTCTCTTTCGATTCATTACTGACCTCTCGTCATGAGTGCTTGTAGGAAACTGTAGCTTCATCCGTAGTCAGACCTGCACTTCCAGCCTCTAGGTCTGTGGACAAAGATTTCACCATCCATCCTTCCATTTTTACAAAACAATCTGCCCAGAAACACAAAATCATTCACTTGTTCTAACAGTTTTCAATTTATAATAAAGGGGCGTTCAAATATTATGTAAGCATATTTTTAGCCATTTTTAACCCCTCCCTTCCCCTTGTGAACAAAACTAAGCAAATGTCTGACCCTCCCTCTTGCTTACGTAAGATTTGTCAGCTTTTTTTCATTTGCTCACAGGAATAGCCCTTCTTTTTTCATGCCTATAGCCTGAACAGGTAGTAAGACGCGATGAAAAAAATGAAAATTCATGCAATTTATAAATTACTGGTACTTATTAACATATAGGTGTGAATTAATATTTCGAAATAATTGACAATTAAATTTATTGAACAGTTAAAATTAAAACAAGTTAAAACATTATAAGAGTTTAATATTTTAATCAACTTTTAATTAGAATTATAAAATAAGTATTATTAGTGAATACATGAATATTAAATTGATAAAAAAACACCCTTAACTCAATTTAATCCGATGACCAAGGTCCTTGAATCCACTATCAACACTTTCAATTATTATGTTTCTATTGGGGGTATGGGGGGGCTTGCTTCTAAATGTCTTCGTCGTTTAGCTATTCAGCATCATCATTGCTGCCCAAAGCTGCCCGAAGTCCAAGCGGCTTGCGATGCACCCTCCCACAATTTTGCCCGTCTTTCTCTCTCTTACGTAAGCATTGTTCTGACCCCCTCCCCCCTTGTCAGCAAAAATAATCAAAGCTTGAACCCCTCCCCCCACCTAAGGTGCATACGTAATACTTGAACACCCCCAAAGTCGACAATTACTACCTGATCCGTCCTTATCAAAAACTATCATTTTTGTTCTGGAGATATTTACACAAAGATCTTCTCTTCCTGTCCTCACATTTAGACGATTTAATCCATCCTGTAGGTCACTTTAACTCTCAGCCATTAATACGCCATCATCTGCATATAACCCTATAGGTATGTACAGTAATACTAATATATTATATAATGTGTTGTTTCTGAGGGTTAAACCAACAGATGATAGGTGAATATAGAACATCAACAAGGCTGGATGAAGATGGATATGAAGTGCTGTATTGCATCACTAGAGTCAAAGATGCGAGGAGCTAGGAAGAACAAACGGTTATTTCTACCCTCATCAGTAACAAATAGTCCAGCAGTGTTTACGGACAGAGGTGCATGGCTCACAGGGAGACACCCGGTGGGTTGGTTTGATTTGCGTTGCCGCAACTGCTTTAAGCTACAATAATAATTATATTCAAAACTAAATGATTGTTTTTATTACATTTTAATGGAAAGTTCCAGTGAGTGTGTCTGAGGATGCCCAGAATACATCATCTATGAATATATACGATGGCATTAAAATTGTTAAACCGTCCCGTTTGTTGTTTCTTGATCTTGTTTGTAAACAGTTTCTATGACAAACGGACTAGCATTTGTTTAGCGAATATTGTGTATTACTAGCTTCACAATTTACACGAGCAGCTGGTGAAAGATCATTTTACAAACTTAAATACATATATAAAAAAAAACCCAAGTTGTTGTCCAACAATTTGAAAGCACTTTCACTCAAGTTAGTAAGAAGCAGAAGCTGAAGCTTTAAGGTGGGGTGGAAGGGGACGCGAGAAAAGGCCATTGTTTTGTAGTTTTTATAGTGAAACAGTTTTTGGCGTAAACAAATAAAATATTGCTCCAGTAGAAATATAGAGTTTAATTTTCTTCACATTATGGTATCAAAAGTTGTTGAATATCAGTCAAGGGTGTAATTTAATTACCACTTTCTCTTCAGCTAAAAGGTTTGTCATCTAATGCCGCTATGTTCATGAAAAATATTCAACTAAAAATTGCAAAATCACTGGAATTTTCCTCACGTTCGCTTTCATACAGCTATTCACCTAAATACTTTGATGAGCTGTTTTCCGAGGAAGTATTTAGTTGCTGTATAATATACAAAACAAAATGGTAACCAAAGTTCCAAAACAATCTTAAATATTTGCATCAAGCTAAATACATCTAAACTAGTAATGTTGAAAGATTGTTTGCGTCGCTCCGCGGGGATGCATTATCCGGTGTGCTGGAGTAAATGTGTTTCATGGGGAGGAAATAACAGTGAGAGGAGTCCTAAGAAATAAAACAACTGTTATATGAGAGGAGGAAGAGGAAGAGAATGATCAAACAAAGAATGAACCGGAAGTTCAGGAGACTTGCATATTGATCTAAGGACAGACAGACAGATGTAGATGTGCGTACACTCATTTTGAAAACATTATGGAAGGTTAACTGGACCTTAACGTCACGTCCAAAATAGATGGATCATTTGGAAGATGTTCTGTCTCAAGGATATTATTTGTGGTGGACTGTTAGATCGGTTTAGTAAATCATTAGGACTTTTAGATTGTTTGGTAAATCGTTAGGACTGTTAGATTGTTTGGTAAATCGTTAGGACTGTTAGATCATTTAGTAAATCGTTAGGACTGTTAGATTGTTTAGTAAATCGTTAGGACTGTTAGATTGTTTAGGAAATCGTTACGAATGTTAGATTGCTTAGGAAATGGCTAGGAGTGTTAGATTGTTTAGGAAATCGTTGACTGTTCAATTGTTTAGTAATTATTTTGTTTCAAGATTATTCATATTATCTTCTTTCTGCTGTGGCCTATCAATGACAGTCAATACAATCACTGGATACACTAAGTGAACCATATTAATATACAGTTGTATTACAAATTAATATAATCCCGGTCAAATTTTGTGTAATATTTTCAACAGACATGATTTTATTGCCCTAGGCACTATAGCTAAATTTTTAAATCCAAGATTGTTTATTTATATTGGTCCGGGGGAAATATATTTTTAATTTTGAAATTTGAAAATACTGTTTAGAATACCCACAAACATATTTTTATGTGTCATTTTTTACATGGAGGATTATATTTATAGTGCAGGTTTATTTCCCTGTACTGCACTAATAAGGTATAGATGAGGAAGTAAGAATTAAAAAAGGCATCTACCTAGGCCTACACAGAAACATAGCGAGGTTTTTTTAAAGCCTCATTCACTACACCCAGTCACTATCACCGACACGCTAGACTAGACAAGACTGTCAACTTTCACCTACAAGCTAGACTAGACAAGACTGTCAACTTTCACCTACAAGCTAGACTAGACAAGACTGTCAACTTTCACCAACAAGATTGACTAGACAAGACTGTCAACTTTCACCAACAAGATTGACTAGACAAGACTGTCAACTTTCACCTACAAGATTGACTAGACAAGACTGTCAACTTTCACCAACAAGCTAGACTAGACAAGACTGTCAACTTTCACCTACAAGCTAGACTAGACAAGACTGTCAACTTTCACCAACAAGCTAGACTAGACAAGACTGTCAACTTTCACCTACAAGATTGACTAGACAAGACTGTCAACTTTCACCAACAAGATTGACTAGACAAGACTGTCAACTTTCACCAACAAGCTAGACTAGACAAGACTGTCAACTTTCACCTACAAGATTGACTAGACAAGACTGTCAACTTTCACCGCCTGTTCAGTGATGCAAGTAACAGTGGGTTGTGTTCGCCACCAAACAAGGACGAGCCAACATTCCTGCCACTTAATGCACTTGAATGCACCAGTAAGTGTTTCCTCTCGATGGCGACAAGGAACCACGGCTCATTGGTAGCTCCCATCCAACAATCCTTGTCCTGTACCGGATAATTCACTAGCATTGGTCTCAAATGGTTTGTATCACAATGACTCGTAGGAACAAGGGGAGAAACTTTCATATTTGAACAATCCCTCATTTAGTTTCTGTTCAGGTCTACTGAGGCGGTGCGGCGAGACTAGTTGTTCACGTTTTACAGACTACCTTACAAGAAGGTTGTTCATTTAAAACAAAGATCATACCAAAATGGAGGGGAAAGGTATCAACATGCTCATATAAAATTATTAATATTTATTTTAAAGTTTTATAGATTAAAAGAAAAGTAGATGGTATAGTAATATTAGATTATTTCCAACCACGCTAAACGGGTGATATCACAGTTCTGAGATGTTAGTAAATGATTAGAAACATAGATCTAAGCATCCTCAAAGAAATAAAGTCATAGTGTATTTGAATACGGTCACAACAAGACATTTAAAAATGGCCGAGAGCTATAAGAGTGATTTTGTAGCTTCAGAATAATGAAATACTGCAGTGTGAGTAAATTTCCTACCGTGTAGTCTCATGCTTGGTTACCTTACTATTCCAGCTTGAGAACTTGGAGCATATTTAAAACTGACGTTTAAAGTTATTCTATTTATAATAATTGTTGTGAGATATGTCTATGGTTGGCTCCTACGTCCATGGGGTCAAAAGGTCTTATTAGTATCTCTCAGGGCCGTGTTTAGGAAATGTAAGGCCCGGGGCAGAAAATAAAATCTGAGGGTCCCATTTTTACGTCAGTTTTTCAAATTTAGCATCAAACCATTCTAATATATTAATAAGTGTTTATGTTACTTAATAGTTTCACATGTTTTGTGAAATATTGATCAACCCATTAAATAACTATACTTTATTAAGTGCAAACAATCAATCCAATTAAGCAAGCAAAGAAATTATTTCACCCTTTTAGTTGCAAAAGTGGCAAGTTCATTTAAACAAATAAATACAAAATAAATAAAATTAATTACAGACTACAGTTCACACAATATAAATAAAACAATGTATTAATCAACACACTTTGAAATAAATTTCCTTCTCGCCTTCTTAACGGCAAACGTACTAATAAGTTCCTCAAACGAAATGTTGTTACTTGATTCGTTGTATCAAAATGAATATATTCAAATAAAGTTAAAACATGTTTAGAACGTCAATGAGCTATGGCTAGCTACTTGTTTCAACAATTATCTTCATGTGAGTGTTTCAAGATTCTTCTCAACGTACATCAACGTACGGTGGCTATAATAATACATAATATATGAAACACTGTGCGATTGGGCCATAATGTTTATTTACTTTCCCAACCTTTCTCGATAGTTTTATTAACATTCTAGTTGATAATTTAGTTAATTTGAGTGTGTGTGTAGGTAATAGTCGCCCCTCTAGCATGAACCTTGTCATAGAACTAGGCACCCATAGAATGTTCCTCACTTCGATGATCCTGGTAGAGACCCAACTCTCTCTCTTTCTCTCTTCATAAGTGGGTTGTGGAGTTACCTCAACCTTGAACTAAACATGAGCAAATAAAATGAACTAATCAAATAATTCTGTCACTTTACGAACGGAACACCAGGTCGGGTGCACTCAAACAAGTGAACTTTCTTCCCAATCCATGTTTTATTTTTCTACCAAAAGAGAGAAAGAATTTTTTTTTGTTGTACTTTTTTTTTTCCTTCTTAAGTTCACGTTTTTAGAATACTCCCGCGCCTCAGATCTCGTATGCCGCCATTACTTCACGCTCCCAA
>CABFWO010003845.1:3618-26215 GCA_902155825.1 Timema genevievae | reverse complement strand
CCCTCAGCCTCTGTGTGCTCACCACGGGTACCACGGACCTGGAAATAATACATGTGTGTTTAGATATCACAAACTTAAACGTTCACCAATTGTTACAGGAAATTAAGATGCCAAATTATAGGGGAAAACTGGTCTGTTTGGGGGGGGTGTAAGGGTGAATAGGGGGAAAGGTGGTTGTAAGAACATATTTTTTATTCCTAGTGAGATTATTACAGAAAAATCATCTTTATACTTTCTAAAATTAAAAAGGCAACAGATGTGTTCTATCATTAGTTAGATGAAACTGAGATCTAATGGTAGATCTATGGTGTGTTCTCTCATTGGGGGAATAAAACTGAGATCTAATGGTAGATCTATGGTTGTGTTCCATCATTAGTTGGATGAAACTGAGTTCTAATGGTAGATCTATAGTGTGTTCTATCATTTGTAAGATGAAACTGAGTTTTAATGGTAGATCTATAGTGTGTTCTATCATTAGTTGGATGAAACTAAGTTTTAATGGTAGATCTATGGTTGTGTTCTATCATTAGTTGGATGAAACTAAGTTTTAATGGTAGATCTATGGTTGTGTTCCATCATTAGTTGGATGAAACTGAGTTCTAATGGTAGATCTATAGTGTGTTCTATCATTAGTTGGATGAAACCGTTTTTAATGGTAGATCTATAATGTATTTTATCATTAGTTGGATGAAACTGAGATCAAATGGTAGATCTATGGTTGTCTTCTATCATTATTTGGATGAAACTAAGTTCTAATGGTAAATAAACGGTGTGGTTAGGTTAATAAGAGTAATTATACGAACTAACACTTAAAATATAATACAATATTTTATTGAAAGGTGGCTGGTTTGCTTATGGTTTTATAATGGATATTTTTTGTGAGTTTTTTTTAAAGCCTGTCTGTTTGTTTGTTGCCAGTAAGCTCAAAAAGTACTCATCCTCTCTTGAACTCCTTATTTTTTAAATTATAAAGTAAGCTATACACCATCACGCTATCTCATCAGGGAGCGAAACAAAGTCGAAAAAACTGTCTGTTAGTGCGGTTACATTTGCGTTTTAAATTTGTAGCAATTCAACTATACTAACCAATAATAAATCTTCTGTGTAGGTCCCCTTGGCAGCAAGTGGTCTTTGTGTGCCAATGTTGTAGCCCCAATTAGTGTGTTGAGTCAGTGGTGGCCGGCGAAAGTATCGGTCACTCAGACCAATCCACAATCATAGTTATGGCGACTCTAATCTATATCAATTCCCTATCTAAGCTTTGGTTAATTGAGTTTTATTATTTATTATTTACTTAGCACCGCGTCTTATTACCCGTTCGGGTTATACGCTTAAGTACTAATTACGCTAATGGATTAGGAATTGGAAAGGTAGAATTTACAGGAAGTGAACCCGTATTTGCGTGGAGTGAGAGTTGAAAACAATTTAGGAAAAACCACCCCAAGTTCACCCGAACGAGATTTGAACGTTGATCTCCCCGTCCTCGGCAGCAACTAGCGCGTTAGCCACCAACTAATTGAATTAAAATATAAAGTATTTCAGCTATGGTGAAATGTTTGATACCTTTCTTATTCATTTTGGCGTTAAATAACAAAACTCTTCTTAAATAATCCGGGATTTTGGTATTTTGCAATACGTCTTAGTGCTTCAGTAGACGGCCGCCTTACAGGTGGTGTTGTCCTAGGTTAAGTCATCTAACAAAGATATGCTGTGTTCAGCACTATCACGCTGATAAAGAGTCAGAGTCCACTTGGCATGTCAAGTTAGGTCAGTGAGGGAGTATGACTGATAGATTTCAACTCTGCGTGTCTTGGAGACCTGTGTTTAATAGAAACATAAAGAGATGGTAAGAGTCCAAATGTCTATAGACATTTCCAACTCGTTCCCAGGAGTAGATTTGCTCTTTCCTCTCCATTATGGGAGAAATGACCTGAACCGGAGATAAGAGAATGAGGAAGGAAAGAAGGAATTGAATATTGATATGTGGTGGAGGCAAACATTGTTTATATTCTTTCAGCAGTTGAGTGCTACCACACTCTAGAGGATACTTCCGGTGATTATACAAAACAAAAACTACATCAATCAAGTGAATACTTGTTGTGGCATATCGGCCTACTCTGGTTGTGTTGGTTCCTGGCAATCTACACATCACATACACAATCCATCATGCATTATCTGTGTATTTGGACCAGTACTCGTGGTTAACGAATGTAGTTCGAGGCCCGGTGGAGCTAAAACAGTCTACTGGTTGTCTATTAGTAGTATAACAGGAACTACTCCAGGACTTTGAGTATACCATGAAGAGGTACCATATTAGGAGGTCCAAATTGGAACTATGATATACCATGAAGAGGTACCATATTAGGAGGTCCAAAATGGAACTATGATATACCATGAAGAGGTACCATATTAGGAGGTCCAAAATGGAACTATGATATACCATGAGGAGGTACCATATTAGGAGGTCCAACATGGAACTATGATACACCATGAGGAGGTACCATATTAGGAGGTCCAACATGGAACTATGACACACAATGAGGAGGTACCATATTAGGAGGTCCAACATGGAACTATGACACACAATGAGGAGGTACCATATTAGGAGGTCCAACATGGAACTATGACACACCATGAGGAGGTACCATATTAGGAGGTCCAACATGGAACTATGACACACAATGAGGAGGTACCATATTAGGAGGTCCAACATGGAACTATGACACACAATGAGGAGGTACCATATTAGGAGGTCCAACATGGAACTATGACACACCATGAGGAGGTACCATATTAGGAGGTCCAACATGGAACTATGACACACCATGAGGAGGTACCATATTAGGAGGTCCAACATGGAACTATGACACACAATGAGGAGGTACCATATTAGGAGGTCCAACATGGAACTATGACACACCATGAGGAGGTACCATATTAGGAGGTCCAACATGGAACTATGACACACAATGAGGAGGTACCATATTAGGAGGTCCAACATGGAACTATGACACACCATGAGGAGGTACCATATTAGGAGGTCCAACATGGAACTATGACACACAATGAGGAGGTACCATATTAGGAGGTCCAACATGGAACTATGACACACCATGAGGAGGTACCATATTAGGAGGTCCAACATGGAACTATGACACACAATGAGGAGGTACCATATTAGGAGGTCCAACATGGAACTATGACACACAATGAGGAGGTACCATATTAGGAGGTCCAACATGGAACTATGACACACCATGAGGAGGTACCATATTAGGAGGTCCAACATGGAACTATGATATACCATGAGGAGGTACCATATTAGGAGGTACAACATGGAACTATGATACACCATGAGGAGGTACCAAATTAGGAGGTCCAACATGGAACTATGACACACAATGAGGAGGTACCATATTAGGAGGTCCAACATGGAACTATGACACACAATGAGGAGGTACCATATTAGGAGGTCCAACATGGAACTATGACACACCATGAGGAGGTACCAAATTAGGAGGTCCAACATGGAACTATGATACACCATGAGGAGGTATATTAAGAAGAGGCCACTATACTTCTTATGTCTCATGTAAATGGTAAAATCAATATTGTGCGCTTAGGCCTATCCACAGGCTATTAGTGTATGCTACAAGAAGGTTGTTTTAGGGAAGGTGTTCCCAAATTAGATGGGAGAAAAAATGAGAAATCAAGTCTGATATAAAATATATGGAATGGCTCATGCTTTAGTCCAGTCCCATCACCAGCAATCCACTTTGTTGTGAGCCTGACGTCAGAGAACACTTGATCATCAACATAAGTCCCTTAATCCGTTGAATCCTATTTTTAAACCGAATGCTGGTAAAACCTGAGTAGTTTTGTGTTAGTGTTATGTCTGACTATTGGTCCCACTTGAGGTTTCCTTTCCTTCTCTCTTGCTAATGCTGATACAGTTTATCTTGCTACCATCCTTACACTTTCAAAACTGATAAACAGTAAACACACAAAAGAGTACAAACAATTTTTAGTTGTTAACAGGGCCCAAATTTTGATGACTTAACAATTATAAAATATCACTTCAAATTTATAAAATAGACCTAAACCATTAATACACATTAATAAATCAAACACGCGCTTCACAAATGTAAACTAAATATATATATACAACGCCTTTAACAACTAAATACTTGCGTTTTTCTATGTATAACATTGATTAACATATACATCTTTCAGAAGTAATAGATAGCTACCCCCTCCCAATGCAACCCTCTCCAGTCTTGTTGCAGTCTCGCCAGGAATGTGTATTTTACAACCAAACAAGCAAAGAGGATACACAGTGCATGGCCTACATCATCATCTTATTCCGAGAAATGTGTATATCAATGATATTTAAAAATATTATTATTCAACATAGCTTCCTGAAAACAGGTAGAAAAAAGAGGCAAGCCAAGAAAATTTGACATAAAAATTTCAAATGACCAAAAAAATCGCCTATAAAAATGTTTTCACAGCACATAATGTCTATGTACATGAGCACCTGTGATGTACCAACAAATACGATACATCGACAAAGTCCTGGTCCTGATTAGTCATCACTTTTCTCTCTAGCACCGCCTCCTACTAGTTATTCCTAACATTCAGACCTACATTGGTGGGAGCATGGATTCTACTCCAACCTCATCTAGTCTTGTTTTGCTTGTGACGGGAAGGTTGGGATTTGAATCCCAGCTGAGGGTGTGTTTTCCTAAAGAGTCTATCACACTTTCTTTGGGCAAAGGCCAGTACATTTTATATAATCTATACCTTCCTTATTCCACAACAATAGCGTAATTAAGTTATTAATTAAGACGTGGAATAAATAAAAAGTTTTCAAAATGTTTCCAAAAACTACTATCTCTTATTTTAATGATCATATTAAGGATAAGTTACATATATATATTATTATATATAAAAGGCCAAGCCCCCTCACCAATTCACCCATCACCGTACACCTCCAACTCCTTACCCCGGACACATGACATTGATTCACTCATCACCGTACACCTCCATCTCCTCGCCCCGGACACATGACATTGATTCACTCATCACCGTACACCTCCATCTCCTCGCCCCGGACACATGACATTGATTCACTCATCACCGTACACCTCCATCTCCTCGCCCCGGACACATGACATTGATTCACTCATCACCGTACACCTCCATCTCCTCGCCCCGGACACATGACATTGATTCACTCATCACCGTACACCTCCATCTCCTCGCCCCGGACACATGACATTGATTCACTCATCACCGTACACCTCCATCTCCTCGCCCCGGACACATGACATTGATTCACTCATCACCGTACACCTCCATCTCCTCGCCCCGGACACATGACATTGATTCACTCATCACCGTACACCTCCATCTCCTCGCCCCGGACACATGACATTGATTCACTCATCACCGTACACCTCCATCTCCTCGCCCCGGACACATGACATTGATTCACTCATCACCGTACACCTCCATCTCCTCGCCCTGGGCACATGACATGGATTCACTCATCACCGTACACCTCCATCTCCTCGCCCCGGACACATGACATTGATTCACTCATCACCGTACACCTCCATCTCCTCGCCCCGGACACATGACATGGATTCACTCATCACCGAACACCTCCAACTCCTCGCCCTGGGTACATGACATGGATTCACTCATCACCGTACACCTCCAATTCCTCGCCCCGGACACATGACATGGATTCACTCATCACCGTACACCTCCAACTCCTCGCCCTGGACACATGACATGGATTCACTCATCACCGTACACCTCCAACTCCTCGCCCCGGACACGTGACATGGATTCACTCATCACCGTACATCTCCAACTCCTCGCCCCGGACACGTGACATGGATTCACTCATCACCAAGATCTCCAAATCCTCGCCCCGGACACATGACATGGATTCACTCATCACCAAGATCTCCAATTCCTCGCCACGGACACGTGACATGTTGATTGGAAGTAAGGTAGCGGGATGGCCTCATTAACCCCTTCAAATTTAAAATTATTAAATTTCAAAATGGGGCTCCAGAAAATGGGGCTGGGGAGGTCTATAATAATTAGAAAAAGCCTTTTATAAGACGTAAAAAATTTAAATTTGGTAGACAGGTAGAGAAGCAACTCCAAATTATCAAATATGATATTTCTAAGAGTAACTTGGTGAAAATAGTGTGGGGAAGGGGGTGGTTCAAAAGTTTTAAAAATTGATAATGTACGGTACCTCCCAGTAAGATAGAAACCTGAAATTCGGCAGGCAGGTAAAATACCAATCTAAATATGTATCAAGCGCTGAAAATGTAGTATTTTTTAACAAGGATCTTGGGAAACAAGGAGGGAGCAGGGGTAGGGGGTATGAATAAAAAAACTCTTAGTTGTGGTAGAAAATTTAAATTTAGCATGAAGGTAAGACAAATCCAGAAAACCATATTCTTCTTAAAATTCGATATTTTTAAGAAGGAGTTATTTAAACGGGAGGGGGGATGGGTGACAATATTAATAGAAACCACTACTTTTCTGTAGACTAGAAAACTTGAATTTAACAAGAAAGTTTAAAAACCACTCCGAAAGACCATAAAAGACTGACTATTCAAAATATGGGAAAGGTGGGGGGAGGGGCTAGTTAAAATAAAATTAATTTAATTGAGGCAGAAAATTTAAATTTGCCAAGTTTGTAAAAGGAACACCCCACTATAACCATAAAAGCTAGAAAGTTTGTAATTAAAAATAAAGGTTGGGAAATGGCTAGTAGGAAAAAAACTTCTTGATATGAAAGAAAATTTGAATTTTGTAAATGTAGGAAAAAATTATAAAAATAAACGGATACAAAATTTAAAGATTATCTTGAGTAGGATCCATTAGCGTAGTGATATCTAAGCTAAGACTCGAGGGATTAATTTGGGCCTATCTAACAGTGCCATTATTATTAGTTGTCCTGTCTTACGACAGGTTCATTCCTTTTGTCAGGCAATGCTTCCTTTTAACTGCCGCCTCCTCCAGTTCTCGGAAATTTCTTCTTTACCTCAAATCATCCAAATTCTTAATCCTCCTTCTTCCTAAGCTCTTTTTCTCTTAACCTTTCCTCCTGTGACGTCACGCAGAAGACAGTTCCTCCTAAGGATGTGTCCGGTCCAATTTGCTTTGCAACGAAGAATTACATCCAAAATGGTTCTCTTCTCACCCACTTGTTCATTTGTCACCCTCTCTGTCCACCTGGTCCTAATATTCTCAAGCCTTCTACATCACCATATTTCAAAACTATCCAAGACTTTGTTTTCCATATTCCTAAGATTTCCAAATTTCTGTTCCATACAGCGCGATGCTCCAAATGTAGTATTTCATCCGTTTCTTCATCAGTTCCAAACTCAATTTACTGGTCACCAGTAACCGCTTCTTGTTAAAAACTTCCTTGGCCATGACGATCCTCGACCTAATTTCTGTTTATCAGTGGACTTCTCAGATACTTGAACTGCTCTATGTTTTCCATTGACATAACAATAAAAACAAACAAATGTTTGTCTCAGTGAAACACAATGTTCTTTGAAAAGCAGTGATGCTCATAAATCAATATCTTCATGCAACAGAATAGAGTAATTATCAAAATTTATGCTCTCTGATAAACTGTTATATTATTTATTCCAACAAATTTCTGTAACAATGTTCGTTTATCTTATTTTATGATTGTACCTAGGTAAATATTGCATTGCATTGTTAATGACTTGCGTTTGTGCATTCAGTTTGTGGACAAGGTAATATTTTGTCTCAAACGTTTAATTTATTTACTTTATTATTATCATGATTGGTGTGAAATTTCCTTAGTTGGATAAGGCATATACAACGAGGAACAATCAAAAAGTGGGCAGCCGGATGTTTGACGTACTAATTTGATATAGTTTTAGGTAATGCTTAAACGTGTGAAGAACGGTTCGAACGGCTAGTATGTAATAACTAATAAAATATGGTTAACTTTTTCAAAGAAATAACTAAATAAATGGCTGATAAATAAAATATAGCTACTATAAATATTTTTATAATGTATCTAACCAAACATATTTTGGTTTTCTCTTTCCCACTTTCCAGCAGTCTCTTTTCTTTTTTTATTTGTACTTCTTTCAATAAAGTTTTAACTCGACCCACTACCACCACCACCTGTTGAGTTCTAATTAATTTAATTTACAGCGTCTATTTGCCTTCAAAGCACATTGTCCCAACCCTCTTCTTCTCACTCGCACAGCCCGACTTTACACTTTCATCTCTTTCCTTCTTGGGTTGTTCCTCTCACTCGCACAACTCAACTTTCCACTCTCCCTCTTCTTTCTGCTTGAGCTCTTTCTTTAAACAGTCAAGTCTTCTTCTGCGCATGATCTTCATCTGAAGAACTTCTCCCCTCATTTCCTTATTTCTCCCAAGTCGTGTCTTAACGACCTCATGTCTTAATGAGCAGTTAAGTGAGCAATCCGAGTAAGGAGAGCCAAACCATCAGTTAAAATAATAATGGTCGGTTAATACCTCTACACCAGACCTGTACATCTAATTTGCGTGAACAGTCTGCTACATAACGTTTCGTTCTTTCAAATGGGCTTATCATCCCACTTGTTTGGAAATATTCTCGATTGTCTTACGGAAATTCAGATTTATAACTGAGCCGTTTAAACAATATTGCTTATTCATGATTAATAAACACTTATTAACTGGACGGGACAATCCTTGAAAGGCCGTGAAATGTTAAGACAATACCATTACGTGGAATAACTTGATTTTATCCTAAATAATTCTTATTTTAAGCAACTTTTCATTTACAGCCAATTATGACATAATATAAATGTAATTTCATGACTTTATTTACTAATTCAATACTGTACCAATATGTGAGCAACAGCCATTGGCTGGTAACTTCTCGCTTTTACTATCTTTGCAGCGTAGTAGCTCTAACTCTAGTATTCACTCACAAAAATATTAGAATGTACAATGATAAAATTGTCCTTGCTCTCTGGCCTCAGAAGTGGCAATGAAGAAATGTTTATCTCATTGCAAGGATTACCTGATGAAGAAGATAATTATAATATGATTACAAAGTCTTTGCAATCAACTCCTTAGTGAGCTTGTGTCAAAACTTAGCAATCAAGAAATATAACTGCGAGCCCTGGGTATTATTTAAACAGCTATTATTACTATTGTTTATGCTCCACACAGCCGATCTGTTGTGAGTTGGTACCTAAGTGTAGGTCTATATGTATATACTATCTGTTTACAAACATTCACTCAGATCTGACACAACTTATCCCCACGATGATTTCTGTGTGCAAGCTCATCTTGCAATATTGCACGAGATTGGATATATTTAGTTCATGTTACAAGAATAACTTTCAAACGCTACTGCTGAACATATACTGCTGAACATATGTTATTGAACATATACTGTTGAGCATATACTATTAAACATATACTGCTGAAAATATACTGCTGAACATATACTATTGAACATATACTGCTGAACATATACTGCTGAACATATACTATTGAACATATACTGCTGAACATATACTATTGAACGTATATTGTTGAACATATACTATTGAACATACACTGCTAAACAAATACTGCTGAACATGTGCTGCTGAACATATACTATTGAACATACACTGCTGAACATATACTTCTGAAAATGTGCTATTTAGCATGTATCACTGAATAGGTCTACGTGCTAATATACCTGTACCAAAGCTCGTATTTATTAGAGCCTACTTCGGTGGCTCAATGGTCTAAGGCGTCACTCTCGCAATGGACTGAACTGTCAATGATCGACTACTGAGGTAGGCTTTCCCTTGATTGTTTTCCACCCTTCTTTCACTCAAATACGTGTACATTTCTTCAAAATTATTCAATCTTCAACCTCCCTAACACACTAACGTAACTAGTATATATGCGTATTACCCGAACGGTTAGTAAGATGCGGTACTAAAAATAACTAATATAAAGAGCATCTTATTTGACAGCTATAAAAACTGTCATATGTACTTTCACCTATTCATACGTCAAGTAATGTGAAATACCACTGTCACTTTTGCTAGATATTATATATGCCACATCGGAACATGCACTCTGTTCAGAACACGTTGTAAAATATTGTCTCACGATTAATTCATTGCTAAAATTTAAAATTCCAACCTAACTTAGCCTGGGACATCCTCAAATACTCTGAGCAGACAACTTAGACCCTACGAATATTGTAATAGGTGGTTAAAAGTTCTTACTGATCACCCGGTCGTAGTAACGAACCTTACCCGCCTCGGTGGCGTAGTTGGCTAACGCGCTAGTTTCGTGTTGAGCTTGACTGCTGAGGACAGGGAGATTGACGTTCGAATCTCGCTAGGATGAACTGGGGGTGATTTTTATTAAATGGTTTTCCACCCTCCCTCCACGCAAATGCGGGTTCAGTTCTCCTAAATTCAAGCTTCCCAATTTCTAACCCATTAGTGTAATTAGTACTTAAGCGTATAACCCGAAAGGGTGGTAAGACGTGGTGCTAAAAAAAATTGTAACGAACCTTGGAGGAGGAGGAGGAGGAGGAGGAATATCGAGGGACTGTGCATGTAGCTAGTGTTGTAGTGTGAGCATCTGGTCCGAGCTCGAATCCAGTCTAGTCCTCCTGAGCTAATTGCTTTCAGACAACCCTAGTATTACATTACAATGTATACAAGTGTTGTCTCCAAGCTGCACACAGCAAGGTAGGTTCAGTCCCTGAGTAACGTGCGAGGTTGGAGCGAGGTTGCCGAGGTTGCGTTGTGCGGCAAGCAATAAGTCCTCACTCTCTATTGTACGACGGGGAAAGGCGGGGGGGAAGATACCCGACTGGAAGAAATTACTCCCTGGAATCAGCAAGCGAGCGAGCGAGCGGGCGGGAAGAGAAAGACGGAAGAAAGGAGAATCAAGAAGAATGAAAGAATGTTGGGGTCGAAGGGAGGGGGAGACCGCTCTTGGATGAAGCTATCACAGGCTCACATACATACAGCCTAACGATCACAGTCACGAGAATTTAGGGGAAAATGTACGAGAAAAACTGAATTAATAACAATTTTGAGAACCCAGAAAAAAATAAAAGTAAATTAATATTAGTATTCAACTTCTCATATTACAGATGGCGGAAACTTAAATGGAATGAAAAAAATATAGTCTGAGATGAATGTAGCTACATGCCTTCCTAGGAGGTACAGGTTTAAAAAATATAGTCAGAGATGAATGTAGTTACAGGCCTATTCAGGAGGTACAGGTTTTAAAAATATAGTCAGAGATGAATGTAGTTACAGGCCTATTCAGGAGGTACATGCTTTAAAAATATAGTCAGAGATGAATGTAGTTACAGGCCTATTCAGGAGGTACATGCTTTAAAAATATAGTCAGAGATGAATGTAGTTACAGGTCTATTCAGGAGGTACATGCTTTAAAAATATAGTCAAAGATGAATGTAGCTACATGCCTTCCTAAGAGGTACAGGTTTAAAAAATATAGTCAGAGATGAATGTAGTTACAGGTCTATTCAGGAGGTACATGCTTTAAAAATATAGTTCAGAGATGAATGTAGTTACAGGCCTATTCAGGAGGTACATGCTTTAAAAATATAGTCAGAGATGAATGTAGTTACAGGCCTATTCATGAGGTACATGCTTTAAAAATATAGTCAGAGATGAATGTAGTTACAGGTCTATTCAGGAGGTACATGCTTTAAAAATATAGTCAGAGATGAATGTAGCTACATGCCTTCCTAGGAGGTACAGGTTTAAAAAATATAGTCAGAGATGAATGTAGTTACAGGCCTATTCAGGAGGTACATGCTTTAAAAATATAGTCAGAGATGAATGTAGTTACAGGCCTATTCAGGAGGTACATGCTTTAAAAATATAGTCAGAGATGAATGTAGTTACAGGCCTATTCAGGAGGTACATGCTTTAAAAATATAGTCAGAGATTATTAAGTAGTTCAGGTTTACTATAAATGAGAGAGTATCATCGCTTATTAGATGAGATGAACTTATTTAATATTAAGAAATCTACAAATGAATATATTGTAATGAGATTAGTGTCTGATAACATTTTAAATCTTGTATAATCAACAACACACCCCAATATCTCCGAAATATACCGAAATTAAATTGAGTTTTTATATTTGTTTGTCAACCCAATGGAGAATTTCGGTGCCAACTTGCAATTTTTAATATTTCCTTGCCTAGATAAAATAAAGACAAATGACCAAACCGCAGTGTGAATAATACCGCATTCTGTAGTTAAAACACTCTAAAACAAAAACAAGATGGTCCAATTTA
This sequence comes from Timema genevievae, assembly GCA_902155825.1. Taxonomy (NCBI): domain Eukaryota; kingdom Metazoa; phylum Arthropoda; class Insecta; order Phasmatodea; family Timematidae; genus Timema; species Timema genevievae. Next base: position 13,842 of record CABFWO010003845.1, on the reverse strand, counting down.
AAGAGAAGACCTGGAGTCAACTTTCAAAAGAAAATGTTTTGTCTCATTTTTATATTGTTATCTTTAAGACTCGGATGCTGTATTTCTACGTCATTTAGTAATCAATATTATATCATATTGATCTGCGATGATAGATTTTAAAATTCTTCTCAAATTAATTTGTAGCAAAATTAAATATGATAATGATGCTCATTAAAGACGAACTCTTAAAGAGTTCAGTTTATGGTTGGGGATCTTTTGTGGTTCTGTATGCCGGCGAAAAAATACATTATTATAATTACATTACTGCTATTCATATTTATAAATGTTTTATATTAGACCCACACTTTTCATGATTTATCGGTTAAGTTAATAAGAGAGTAGGGCATGGGATGTTTGTATCACAAGGATAACGTATGACCTTATAGACAGATTCCAATAAAACTTGGGAAAACATAGCTATAAGTGTTTTTTCACTAAGAATAATGATTATTCTAGTAAGTATATCTAAATTTCCAATAAAAACATTAATTAAAACATATTTTAAGCTTGTCAAGCAATACAAAACATTAAACTGTAAGCCTACTTAATTCCCAGTCTATTTAGTCCGTAACTCTACACCCTTATCCTTAGCGTACAGTAGAAAGAGAGTCATTAGGGTATTTTAATTTAGCACAAACATTCCCTCTCTTTAATAACGTGATGTATTGTCAACAACTAATTGGAAAATATAATACCTATATCCCATTAAGCTCGTTAACATAAAACAATGTCATCAAATTAGGTAAACACATTCAACATTTTCATACTTTTATTTTTATTTAAAAGAATGATATATTTTTACTGTACAAAATTGTCTTGATAGTTGATCTAACGTGGTGTTGAGGTACTGTCTTACTACGTGGCTCCTGAACTGCAAAAAGGCTGAGTGTAGATGCAGCAGCCAGTACTACTTATTTTATACGTTTTGGTTATACGCTTATGTACTAATTAAACTAGTGGTTTTAGGTATTAGTAAGATTATATTTAGAGGAAAAGTACCTGCATTTGTGTTTAGGAAGAGTGGACAGTCACCGTTATGTTACTATTCATGATTTTACTAACTAAATACCATTATTTAAAACATGTTTGTCTTTTTCTTGGTTTGAATAATTTATTTGTCTCAGCATCTTAATACACATTTGAGCTGGACTATGGAATATGGACTAATAATGATGTGTTATGGGAAGGAAGGTTGAATTTAGAGGAAGCGTACCCGCAATTGCATGGAGACAGAGTGGAAAACAACTAGGCAAAAAACCACCCTCAGTACACCCGACCGGAATTCGAAGCCCTATCTCTCCGTCACTGGCAGTCCAGTCTCTTGTGAGAGGGACGCTTCACGCCAGTTGAGCGAAACTGTCAACGTAATGTTGGGAAAATGGTAGCTGTATCATTTTCATACATATATCCAAAATCTGGACTATTTCAATTGTAGTGAACCTATAGGTTCATATTTTGTGTTCAAAGAGCGGGTTTTGCCGCCCAAATGTTGACAAAAACCGCCCGCCCTCAAGTCTGTGCCCCTTTCCCCGCCCTTTTCTGCCTCCTCCAGACCTTTCATCACCTTCCCCTTTCCAACGTCCACTATAGGCAACTCGGTTGACACAGAAACAACGCACACGAGTTTAAAAAAGGATATAAGACGTTGGCTTCATAAACAAATATAACACTTTAAACACATGAAGTTATGACTTAGTTTGTAAGTCGTGTTCTTGAAACTAGAGCACAATAACAACTAATAGCACTGATAGTTTTTGAGGAAATGAGCCTAGAGCCTATTACTCACTTTGAAGCATTGTTAGCAAACATTGTTTCGCGTCCAGAGTTCAGTTGAGTAAATTAGTAAAATATATCTGCTGAGGGTGCTATAGCTTGTGCTCTGTACGTAGCTATGAATTGTTCAAGAATACATAGAAGAATAAAATGGTGGTGGGTTCGTACAGTAATTCAAAATGGTTCTTACTTTGCAAATAAGCCTCTGACAGAATCGTAGATCCAAGAGGGCAGTGGTTTTCAGAAACTCCACTCGCATGTCTCGTACAGATTTTGAAGTTCTTTTACAAATTGTTGGTCCCAGGATGGTTAATGTCTGGTCAGACCCACGTTGTTTGTTGTCGACAAACTCTGGTCCAAGTGGCTTGTTGTCGACAATGGCTGGCCAATGTTGTTTGCTGTCGACAATGCCTGGATCACGTTGTTTATTGTCGACAATGTTGGTAAACACAAAGCAATGTTTCTTGCGACCCATTTGAAATGGATGACAAGAAGCATGTTTTCTCTTTGGAAAACACAAAGTAAACACGAAAAAAATGTTTTCAAATATTAATAAACATTTCGGAAATAATGTTTCTGGGAAAATGTTTCCAAGTGTGTATCAGGCTTTTATAAGGCAAACCCATTTTAGAGCTGGTTTAATATCGAACCAAGGCTCTCTTGACCTGTAGTAGACCTGCCTAACGAGTCACCAGAGACAACAATAGATATAGTTTTAGTTGTTTTTTTGTATTATTTTTAAAATGCGAGTTAGGACCAGTTCAGATTGTACACGTACTGTACATTAACTACACCAATGGGATAGGGAAGAGGAGGATGAAAGTTTAGATGAAATGCACCCAAAACTGCGTATAGGTGAAATGGTAAACCATTTAGTGAACATATTCCCCAGTACACCCAGCCTGATCTCGTTGCCGGCAAAGCAGACTAAGTGAATTTGACATCTATTCTGTGTGCCCACTTACTGTTCTATTGTTAAAGTTAATTAATGATGTGATGATATTTAAATGTGTCCAAACTTATTAACTAGGGATACTTGCGTATTCCCTTGGATACAGTTTTGTCTGTCATAACTTGTAGATGAATTCATATTTTATAGGTAGTTTGAGATCATTTAAAAGTAAAATGATTAATTTTTTTCCAAAATTATAAAGATACATTAATTAATAAATCACCTTATAGTTTATAAACTAATTTTTACTAAAATATATCTTTACCTTCTCTTGACAACTTGGAGAGAGAAGTATTGTGAGCGTCAGAAAAAACTATCTCGATATTTTGATAAATGTTAACGTTTCATGACACTCTTAAAACGAAAATGTGATCTTTTGCGATGCTGTTTGTTTGTACCTCGGACTAGAGCCAAAGTCATTTTACCGATCGGACTAAAACTTGGTTAGTGAGGATTTCATAATGCTCCCCCAAGGAGTTATTGGAATTAGATCTTCAACCTTATAATTAAGGGTATTTTACTGAGGGGAAAAAAAAATCCGCTGTAACGATATTCATTAAAGTTTGTATTTAGACCATATTTAACATTATAAACAAAATGGCAACTATAGTTTTCCTTCACAATTGACTTTAAGGGAACTCTAGAGAGGTGGTAATTTCCAATTTTCATCATTTCTCCGCAACTATTTTAGATACAAAATAACTTATCATTGTAAAGATGTAGTAGCCTACTATTAAATATAAAACTCTTTTATTTGAAATATATATTTATAAAATCAACAGTTTCTGAGCTATAAGCAAATATGTATATTTTTTCCCCCAAGTCTTAAAAATGAAATTAATTGTTATGCTCTTTGGTTTCTCTCTTTTCTAAATGTTTCTGTAACATTTTATATTATTACGTTTATTCTCTTTATCGGAGTGTTCCTACAATAGTGTGTTTTTTTTTACCAATTCTAGGAGTTTTTAGTAAATGTCTCTATTTTAAGATTAAAGAGAAAGAATGTCTGTGCGATGCACTGTATCTGCCATTTATTTATTAGAATAACTATTAAGTATTTCTAATTGGCTGCATGTTTCAAATATTGTGGATGACGGATAAATCACTAATATATCCAAACCGTGTCTACATAATTGCATTTAAATAACTTTTTTAAACATCAAACTATTTAAAAGAAAATATATTTTGATAATTCAGAAACAGTTACTGACCATTAGAGCTAAATCAATTATGTATATTCTATAAAATCATGAACTAATGATAACTCTACAATAACAAATTTTTATTTTCTGCACTTAAGGATGTTCATTTTGAAATGCTGCCTAGACTAACCAAACAAATGTTTCACATTTGTATATTACCTCCAATCACAAGGTAATTATAGTATATAGTGTTTAATACACGAAAACATGAGCTCAGCTAGACCAACTATAATCAGCCTGTTTTCATTGACACAAGATTCACAAGGTAATTATAGTATCAGTGTTTAATACACGAAAACATGAGCTCAGCTAGACCAACTATAGTCATCCTGTTTTCATTGACACAAGATTCATAGTTTGATCAACATCAACAATTATTATGTTCAAATTTTATCTCTAGATAGGTCTACTATTCTAAAAATTAAAGTGTAACCCTTAGTAGCCTTGATATAGTATAATTTTTTATAGAAATAACCTTATCTGACAAATATAAAAACTACTAGATCCCATTTTAACTATTCATACGACAAGTCACTTGATCTGATATTGTCATCCTTGACAGATATTATAAAAACCCATAAAAAACAATAATAGTATAATTTTATAGATTCTAGCTGCAAGAATATAAATTTGTATTTTCTAAAAGGACATTGATATGAAAATTGGACTGTACATTTGCACAAATAACTTAAAGCTAGTCTTGTTTTGATACTAAATTGCTAAGCATTAATGTAAGTTTAACAAATTAATTATTTGCATGATGTAAAAATGTTTGTTTTTGTTGTTGTTGAATAATACTTATTTGCTTTTAATATATCACAGAGGACATTCATTACAATCAACTAATATAGCTTAGTATATCCCACTTAGGTGGCCACATGGTCTTAGGTGTCACTCTCACATTATACTAGACTGCCGTTGACGGGGAGATCAAGGTTCGAATCTCGGTTGGATGTACTAAGGGTGGTTTTCCAAAATGTTTTTCCACTCTTCCTCCACGCAAATGCGGGTAAAAGTTATCTAAATACAACCTACCTAATCAGTAAAATCATTAACGTTATTAATAGATAGGCGTATAACCCGAATGGAGGCTAATATACCAAAACGCTCTTGACCATCATTCAGGAGGCTGGAATTTGATTTTCCTGTCGACTTCTGTAGAGGTTATGTCTCAATCTCTCTCCAAAGAATGCTGACACATTTAATTGCAGTTCACCCTGTTCATTCTGTTGTGTTAAATGATATTGAGACAGCTCTCTGTCATCACACTGAACATTATAATAATAATAATAATAATAATAATTGTAATATTGTCCACTCAATAAGGCAAGACTGCCAATACTGTCCTAGATTAAATTAGTCTGTAAGTCGTGTGTTGCTGAGCGATTGTAGGAATGAGTGCACCTGCCAGAATGAATAATGAAAGTGTGTTGATAACCAAGCCCCCCCCCCTGTGTTTCGTGAAACCGCCGGTACTGAAAATATGAGACCTCGCCAAAACTTCCAGGCACCAAACGTCACGCCATTTTTCAAGACTTAGTGATTACATTTCCCAGCCCTCCCTGTTTGTTATGAGTGCCTGTGTGTGTATGTGGGGGAGACGCGGAGTGGGGGGAGGGGAAAACACACCCCTCGGAGAGCTTTATGGAAGACGCTGGAAGAAAGACGCCGAGCCAAAATTCGATCGTGTCAGAGATTTTTTTTTTTCATTTTCTCTACCCATGCATGGCTTCTTTTTACCAGATTCTGTATTCTTTTCTGTGTGTGTGTATGGGGAAGAAGAAGAGAAAGGGAGGAGGGGGGAGGGGGGGAGGCGTCCTAATGTGAAGACGGCAGGGCGGACTATCTTCACGAAACTGGGGGCACGCTAGCGGTATTTCACCGTCGCGCGTTCAGGGATCAGAACACTTGAGATATAACAAAGAAAGGAAAGTTCCATTCGTTCCCTTGAGTCGTCTCCATTGGAAGAGCTTTCATTATTTGTTTGTTTTAAGATCGATAACGGTCTGTATCAACTAACCCGCTTCGGTGGCTGCATGCTACTCTAGCAATACAGTAGACTGCTGATTACTGAGAGATCATGGGTTCGATCCCTGTCGGATGTACTGAGGGTGGTTTTCCTAAATGGTTTCCAGTCTCTCTCTCCACGCAATTGCGGATACACTTCCTCTAAATTCAGCCCTCCTTATCCTAACACATTATCGTGATTAGTAGATAAGCGTGTAACCCGAATGGGTAGTAAGAAGTAGTACATAAAAACCTTATAACAACCCTACTTTTTACAAGAAACTTGTGTTAGGTTCTATGGAAATAAATGCAACCAATGGACTTAAGTTCAATATTATAAAATATAATTGAATATTTTACTTAACATCATATTAGATGTTATACATAATAATTCTAATCTAGATTAAGTATTTGAGTTCAATTAGGAGGAGCGTGTTATTATTTGAATTAATCTGAAAAGACGCAACCAATTAAGTCCCTTGCAATGATTGTTGATAAAACTATGAGAGTCGCAAGTCGCTTAGATATTCATCTCGCTNCACACACACACACACATCAATCGTAGCCCAGTTTGTGGACAGATTAGCCTGTACTGTACTAATGTACCGCTGTCCAAGGGACGCCCGATTATACTAATCGGACATCCTTTGATTGGAGGCTCTTTATATGTCCCGATTAAATGAGGCGATGGTGATTGTATGATGGTGATAATGAATATGGGGGTGTAGAACCAGTGGAAATACTTAAACCTAACTAAAGTCTAACTAACAAAACCCTGCTGATCGTGGATGTGATTCCTCTTTTATAGCCAAGGTACCATCCGGGAATCAACCCCAGGTGCACTGACCACTACACCACTACACCACGGATCCGGTTATTCAAATAATGAATGAAAGAGATATCTAGCAGGTTGCTCTCGAATAGTGTCCATTGATAAATCTGACCAGGGCAACATTCATAGTCAATAGTAAAACTGGCTCATCCCATTCGAGTCTAGGTGGGTGTCTTCTTGTATTTGGTATAGTGCCGCACTTGAAACACACTATGAAACTGCCTCCCAAAGACCTAGGTTCGATCTTGACAGGGCACTTATGTTTGTTTTAAATATTCTCTCAAACCAAGATCTAGTCACCTTCTTTTAATCACATCTCTTAGTTAAGGTACTAATGCAGTCAATCCAGGACAAATTATTTTCAGGGGAGTAGAGAGGCTATGCCATAGGAAAATAAGAATTATGAATATTTAATGCCTCAATAAATTATTTGGCGTTAATTTTGTGTGGTATTGGAGGGGGCCACCTTGATAAGCGAGAAATTACCGCGCAGAAGTTTATCTCTAAGGCAATATTTAACTCTACGATGCTTGAGTTTTGTTCGTAGGAAAAAAGTTATGAAAATGTGACATTAACTCATTTACAACAATTTTTAATCATATTGTGGAGATATAAGAACATGAATAGTGAAAAGGGCTATAGATTTATCCTCTCTCTAATAAATACAGTAATTTTTATAGGCTCACAATAACAATAATTAAGATTTTTAAGCACTAGCAAAGAGCTTCCCTATTTAACTTGAGATAAGAAGTCTCATAGTTTTTTTCTCCTCTTTATTATTGACATGACAAAGGGCAGTTGCAGATGAAGAACTAAAGGGAGTATAAGCTTAAATAGAATATAAAAGTAGTTCCAGAAAACGACACAAACCTTTGTAGTGAGGCCTGAGAGCGATTTAGACGTTCTTGCCGACCGAGCCGGCCAACTTAAGGGCAGAGTTAAAATACTGTATTGTTATTAATTTGTTTAACATTTGGAAACTTACATAGCACTTGCTCCATTCAAGTAGTAGAATTGACACCAAGCACTGCTTAAATAAAGGAATTGATGTCACAGACAGGTACGAGGATTTCAAGAAGTGGGGGGCATTGCCCCTTGAAAAGATTTCCTCCGTTGAAATAAATGTGCTCACCTCTTAGCTTGTTTCACTCCCCTTTTAATTTTCGAATGTGATACGATTAAAAACAAACTTCAAATAGCTTCTTATGACATCAAATTAAAATCTAAAAAATATGGTGAGGACCGTTCTGAATATATTCTAAAGGCATAAAAATAAAAAATAAATTCTGACATAATATCACTTCTAATAGATTCTAGAAGATAATAATAATTTTAGAATGAATTCCTGGTGAGGACCATTTTAATAGCTAAGGGCATCTTATATCCAAGAAACAGAGAGATGTTAAAAAGGTGACTATGACTCGAGGCTGGCCCAAGTGACTCTTATATCCATGAGACAGAAAGGTGTTGAAAAGGTGACCTATGGTCCAGGAAAGAGGCTGGGGCTGTTTGTGCCCTGGTTATTCAGCCCGCTACTCCAACGACCTGTCTACAATCATATTCTAATAAGAATAAACTTTTTTAGCAGTTACAAAAGTTATTTAAGACCATTATCACACGTGAAGTGATGTGATCTGTTGTGGAACCCCTAGTAAATATAGAAGTCATGTAAGAACTAGGGAATATGGAGAGTATTTTCAATCTGTATCATTGTATGTTTTTATCTCCACACTGGACCAGGATTTATAAATTACTCACAAGATTGTCAACTTGCATCCTTTCAATATTACTTACCTGATATTCTATTACGATTACCAAACTAAAACTCACATCAGTGGTCAAGGGGGGTAGATGTCAGGCTCATCTATTTTGGTTTGTCTGTGATGGGTACGTTGGGGTTAGAGTCACAGCCAGATATACTTACGTACTTAGGGTGTATTTTGCTAATTGGTTTCCCATTCTCCTTCCATGTGAATGAGAGTACCATTCTTTTAAATTATTCCTTGATAATCCCTACCTTTATACCGTAATTAAATGCTTACAACTCGGATGTGTATTAAGATTAAGATACATTATAAACCATGTTCCTTCAAAAGGGTTTATTATTACAGCAAAATTAGAACATTTTAGACTTCAAATTTCCTTAAGTTACATTCAGTTCATTTGGAAATATATGCACCGAACAGACATTCCTTTCTCCCGCTTGTAGCTTAAAATAGAATATCCTAAGGACTCGTAAGATTTGTGAAACGAAATAATAGGTCTATACATTGTTGTAGAAACACTGCACCAAAGATTGTAAATGAAATAATATACATTGTTACTTACTCTCTGGGATTAGGAACTAGGGACAGTGTTACAGAAAAATCTTTGTCCTCCAAAGAACATAATAATCAAATTTATTTCCAAAGACCTGAATTAAAAAGTATGTATATTTGATTATAGCTCAGAAATATATTTCAAATAAAAGATATTTTTATCTTTAATAGAACTAAAACTTTACCATGGTAAGTTATTTCGTATCTAAAATAGTTACGGAGAAAAGACGAAAATCGGAAAATCTCCCTTATGTAAAGTACCCTCAAAGCCATCTTGTTTAGTAATAAACAAGGTCCAAATATAAAATTTAATTAAAATCATTAGAGCGAATTTCAAGAAAATTGATGTTATCTCTTTTTGGGCCTGGGGAAATTACCCTTAATTTTAGGGTTGGATGGATAATTCCAAAAACTTGTAGGGGAAGCCTTATTGCAAACCCCAGATACCAAGCTATAGTCTCATCGGTAAAATGATTTGTACAATAGGCCGAGAAACGAACACACAGACAGACAGACAAAAGGCATAATTAAAGCAACATTTTGGGTTTCAGGGGGTCATGAAACGTTGACATTTATAAAAATCTCAAATCCGAAGAGTCGAGAGAAATTAAAAGTCATTTGCAATCCTCATCTCGCATTCAAAAATTATATTCCAATTTTACTTTTGAATGCCTTTTCTAAAATCTTTGAAAAAATTATAAATAAAATTAATATTAGTATCAATAAGGCTCAAACTCATACATTGATTAAGCTAATGGGATAGAGTTTAGGAAGGTAACATTTTGGATCAAAGACACTCGCATTTGTATGGAAGGAGCGTAGGAAACAGTTTAGGAAAAACCACCCTCAATACACCTGACTGAGATTTGAACCTCGATCTACCTGTCATTGGCAGTCTTGACTGCTAAGGGTAGCGCGTTAGACCATGTGTGGCCATCGAAGTCAGTCTTGATGTAATTATTAGAGGTATAATATTTATAAGGAATATTTTAATTAAATTATTATTTTGGGTATTAATGATGAGAAGAATGTTTATCTTTCCTTCTGAAATTGAAAGGCACTAATATTGGTGGGGGAGTAGGCGGGGGCCTCGCTCTCCCTTATACCCCCCCCCCCCCC